>OOFC01018132.1:4728-49015 GCA_900323345.1 Pseudochromis fuscus
CCCCCCCCCCCCCCCACCACTTTTTTTTTTTTTTTTTTTTTTTTTTTTTTACATCTCAACAGATGTAGAAGTGTTAGTGGGAGATGCAAATTGGTAGACACTTGGTTGGAGCGTGAAATAGAAAAAGACCTGCACTGTTAATACCACTTCCTCTCTAGGGTGAGAGACTTCCCATTCACATAATAGGGGGTGGGTGGAGTGGGTAATGTGTGTATGTGTGTGTATGTGTGTGTGTGTCTAAATTACATGTATATGTTTCAGATTGGACCTTTTCCTGTGTTTATCGTAGCTCTGCACATTTCCACAGCATCAGTCTGCACGATTGCACATCATGCAATGCAAAGCTAAGCCTGCATTTCCACACACACTCACACTGCTGTGCCCATTATGTCCATTTAAATGACTCAATTTCAATGTGTTGTGTGTCTGTGCGTGTGTGTGCGCCTTCCTGTTTCTCTGTGTTGTCTAATCAGCAGATGGTATTAACCCTCATTAAAGCCAAAGGCTTAAATGCAACATAATAACACATCATCACAGATGATGATCCGAATTATTGATTTTCTGTGTGCGTGTGTATGTGTGTGTGTGTTTGTGTGTGTGTTTGTGGACAAGTGCAGGATTCAACGAAAGCCTGTTTAACTAACGGCAGCTGCATGAAAATGAACGGAAAAAAAAAAGTGTGACTGAGGGAATATGCAAAGAAAGTGCTTTTGTTGCTTTACAAAGTGTAAACAAAAAACAAGGCAGCCATCAAAGTCACAGGCAGTCTCCGTGCTCCATTAAAAGCTTTGTAAGTGTCACTTGTAAGCTTCGCTATGTGTTTCCGTCCTCTTTAATATGTTCACTACAACAGAGAGGCCATTATTCTCAAGAGCATGTATATTTCAGGGACAACAGCTGCTTCCAGAATGTAAAAATGCTGAAACGTGAAATGAAGTGCTGTGCAGTGGTGTTGATGCACGTGAGAAAGTTCCAGCAAAGTAGCTCCATAAGTTCCTAAATCCTAAGGAAAATGTACATACTTTGACTAGTTTGGATGAAGGGGCATCAAAACAAAATCTTTTCCCACTTGAGCTAACCATAATACACTAATCAGCTTCATTTGCCATCCATCCATTCATCCATGCACTGCATCTGCTGCAGCACCAATCTGCCTGTCAATCTCTCTCACTCCTAAAAAGATCCTTAGATAACGCTTCATTTAGGGGAAGTGGTTTCTTCGCACAGGGAAAAAGCCTGTTCACTGTTTTCAGGCAGAGGACAGTGGTGTCAGACTTAAAAGGTGTTGTCCTCCCGTCCCCTTTGTTTCACACAAAGCTGCAAACTGTCCAATGTTTTTGATAAGTCACCTCTCATTTTCACACCAGGTAAAAACACATGGCTGCGCCTATCCACTCTGACATTGTGGGATCATTACCTCCACCTCGGAGGTGATGTTTTCACCTGTTTGTGAGCCCATCTGTCCATCTGTTAGCAACATTACAGAAACGCTACAGAACAGATTTTAAAGAGTTTTTTTGTGTGTGCGTGATAGGCTATTACCAAAGACGAAAATGACTAAATGATGGCAAGATCAGATCTTGTTTAATGCCACAAATGCCATTCCTCTCACCTGCCAATGCCAAACTACCACCGTGTACATAAACCACACCTGTTGTTGAAGCATCTTGAAGCACAGTCATCTCAATAAAAGCATATGACGGTACTGATTATAATTTGACTCCTCCGCTGCATGGAAATGATGCAACGACAGAATACGCACTAGCATTACCTTTCATTGTCTTATAATGAAAGCTAGCATTATAGTAGTCCATAAAATCCTATTATTGTTACATGGAGCAGGTTTTTCCAGCTACAGAGGATTACAGCTACCGTGGTACCTGTCTTACAAAAGTTACAGTATGTTTGGCCTGAAGGACACAACCTTTTTCTTGGTAACTTGTGTAACCCCTGCTATTGTAAAGCTCTCTTTGGAGGGGGCTTGACTTTTTGAGTTAGCTGCTATAAAACCCGACCTTCTAAAACCTCCTCGAACATCTGCTACAATGTGAACTCTTCTCCAGAGATCAGAAAGGAGACAGTCATACAAGAGACAGCAAAAGAGGCTGAGGCAGAGAAATGGATGAAAGGTTGAAAGAACGGGATTGCACAATGAGATCCAGATAGGACAAAAAAAAAAAAAAAAAATGAGATGGAGAGAAACATACACTGTGAGAATTAAGGAAACACTGGAATAAAAACTGGCAGATAATAAAGGGAAGGAGATCAACTATACACACCAAGCAGTACCAGGGGGACCTTTGTGTTAAGAGAAAGAGAGAGAGGATAAAACACAGAGATCCTCCATGCCTTCGAGTGGGAGCCAACAAAACAGTTTGACTGAAACATTAGACGATGATTACGATCAAAGAAATACAAGGATATACATATTTGATGGCCACAGTTGCAAGCTACTTGCAATGAAGCCTCCTCCTGTTTGATGAATGTAGACAGTTGGCTCTTTTACAAATGAGAGGAACAAAACAGAAATGAGGAAGAGCAAAGAGGAGACAAAACGGGAGGAAAGTATAAGGAGAGAAGAAACAACAAGAGGAAATCCACTGACGGATGCCAAGTAGAAGTGGAACACTGGCAGCAAGAGAAAATCAATGTTAACTAGAGGGAGACTTTCTAAGGATACAAATAAAAACTGTGTTCTCATGTTGGGGTTTCTCTCCCTCCCTCCCTGCCTCTCGGTCTAATGAGTTCATCCTCTTAAAGAGAAGAGGACAGCTCTGGCAGCATGGCATCAACTAAAGCAGCAGATGCATGTGACAAGGTGTCAACATGTAGGTTTCTGTGCTTGGCTGATGTTCGTCTGTTTGTGTGCATGCTGACTCAACCCCCCCACGTCATAGTGTTAAAACATCACAATCTGCAGGGATTAGTTCACACCTACATGCAGGCACGAACATGACATGTGTAAACATACGCTTGGTTTTTCATGTACGTTTATGCAGAAAGTCATGTTCTAACCAGACATGACTTTGTATATAATGTTGACATTATGATTGTTGTGATAAATATTGCACTACGTACAACAAAAATCAGCAAACCTTCATCAAATTCCCATATTAGTAAATGGAGTACATTTATATAGCGCTTTTATCACCTTAGCTAGGTCCCAAAGGGCTTTACAAGGCCCCTGAATCACCCACTCACACACCAATGGCTGCAGAGCTGCCATGCAAAGTGCTAGCCATCATTGGGAGCAACTTAGGGTTCAGGGTCTTGCTCAAGGACACTTCGACATGTGGATAGGAGGAGCCGGGGATCGAACCCATGATCTTACGATTCATAGACGACCCGCTCTACCCCCTGACAGCCGCCAAAATATTGTATAATAACCAAATACAACAAACTGAACAGCGCACCGTATACTTTTTTTTGGCACATTACAAATTAACAAACACCAAATTAGTACAAAAACCTGTTTGATTGTTTCAAGTTTGTGAGCATCCCTGTAAAGGCAGTGCATATGTATCTGTCTGTCTCAGTCTATATCTATAGCTACTTGTCCTTAAGACATTTTGAAGCGCAGCCTGCTAAAAGTGAAGAGCGTCTCCCTCCAATCTTCAAAACCATCTCCTTGACACAGCTAACATATACTATAGCTGGACTTGACCCATGAGGAAGAACAGAGTGTGTGAAAGTGAAGCAGGGAGTTTCCTCAGTCATGTAAAACTCATTTCCTCTCACTGAGTGTTGTAGCTCAGCACCTTGTTAAAGCAGGTTGATTGTTAGCAACTCATGGCAACAGCAGCCAGAAGTAAACAGACAGGGATTCTGATTCTGTGATGCTACTGATATTTTCTACCTCTGTTCAACAAAGGAAGCTGAGAGGGCTGAGTTGTGCCCCTCAGAAAGTTCATTATTGTAAGCCAGCACATCTCCAGTTGGGACAGGATTCACATCACTGCATATTACTATACCTGCTTGAGGATGGCTTGTATTAGAGGCAGGCCTTTTTTTTAAAATTTCCTCTATTCGATAAGTGTAATTAGTGGTATTTCAGCAAAGAGCCAAACCTCGAAAACAAGATCACTACATTAATGCAACACACTGGTACACTTCCTGATACACTGTCCACTGCTAATGTTTAAGTGGACAAAACAAAATCCCTTTCATTTCTCACCAAGGCTTTTATTGTGAAATATTTTCAGGCAACACTATGTTTAAGAGAAAGCTGGGTTAGGCTCCAGCAGACCCCTGAGACCCAAGTGTGGAGAAGCAGGTATAGAAGATGATTGACTGACTATGTTTAAGATTTCACCTCGTCATTATTTGTTCATAATGACTACCGTAATTTTCAGACTATAAGCTGCTACTTCTTTCCCACGCTTTGAACCCTGCAGCTAAAACAATAATGCGGCTAATTTATGGATCTTCACACGCTAACGAACTTCATGTCACCGATACATTTAGCCTCGTCACATCAGACCAATGAAATTACCGAGCAGGTCACAGTGGACCAATGAAACTGTTCGAATAAATTCAAACGCACTCACACTAAATTCTTCAGATCAGTCATTTTGCGCTTCATGCACACACACACCCTCATCATGGAAAACACACGAAGAAACGCATATGATGCAGCTTTCAAATTAAAGGCGATCGATGTGGTTGTTGAAGAAGGAAATAAAGCTGCTGCACTAACTTTGGCATCAGTGAATCAATGGTGAGATGTTGGAGACGTAGCGTGAAGAACTGATTCAATGCAAAGAGACGACAAAGGCTTTCAGAGGGAAGAAAAGCAGATGGACCGAACTTCACGTTAAGAGCAAGAATATCGCTGTTAAATCTCACAGGAGCTGCTTGCATCTGGATAAATTTGCATAAATAAATAAACACGAGCACATGGACCTCTGTACTGGTCTGCTGGGTGTATGGATTAGGCGGACCTCATAGCGGTCCAAACCAAGGGTTAACATTGGTATGGACATGTCCATATGGTTCATACACAATTTGGCTTATAGAAAAGTGCAGCCTATATGTGTACGACATTTTTTTTCTTTCAAAATTTAGTCGGTGCGACTCATATTCAGGTGCCCTTAATATTCCAGAAATTACGGTATTATTAGAGGCTCAGCTTTAAACTGAATATTCATTTTTATATGAGGAAATACAGTACTTCCTGAAAATCATTAGAGCAGCTGAGTTCATAAAAAAAAAAAAAAAATTTAAATGAAAATGAGAATTTCCATGTTTTCATTTCTGACTATTTCCAGTAAAACTATAACATTGACTTCAGTGCTGTGGAAATAAAGCCCCCTGGGATAAGTGTTGTTACTGAGGGAGCTTAGATGGGTGCTTAAGGGAGGAGAAATAGGTAAAGCCAAGCTAAAGCACTGATCTTCAGAGAGCGTATGCCTAAGGGGAGACTTACCAATCTGCCCTCTTATCCACTGCACAGTAAAACGAAGTGAATCAACTCTGCATCCATTTCCCCTCCTTCATCTCCCTCTCTCATTTTCAGAGGCTCTTAGGCTCTTTGCTGTCCCTCTCCTTCCCTCCCTCCCTTGTTATTTCCCTCCGTTTTCTGCTCTAACGAGTGGCTGCCCCGTGGGCGAATCGCAGACTGGGGCCTCAGACATCAAGTCCCATTCAGTGCTACATGGGAGTGTGTCAGCACCAATGAAGCTCACACAGAGATGAGACTGCCGCCCAGCGTGGGTGTGTGTCTTTCTGTAAATGCGTGCCTGACTGGCCTGGATTTGGGATATGTTTTTATAAAGCTCCCTCTTCCCATTTGCTCCTCTCCCTGCCCCCCCCCACTGGCAAAAATCACACTTTACCACATCACTCACGGCAAACTACCTTTCTCACGCACGCTCTCACCTACACACAGCGTGGAGGAAGAGGAGAAGAGTAAGAAAAATGGAAAAAGACGTAGAAGAAGAAAGGTGGAGAGAGAGAGGCAGTAGGAGATGGGAAGCGAGTGGTAGAATAACAATCCTAGGACTGAAGTGTGTGTCTGTGTGTGTGGCCAGTTATTAATCCTACAGGATATGTGTTACACCAGAGGTCTGTGCTCTGCTCTCACACCCAGACAAATCAACTACACCTTTACACACACACACAAAATCCTACACATTTCTGTGTTAACCACATATTATTCTCCATCAAAAGAACATCATCAGGAAGACTACTGTGTGTTTATGTGCATGTGCATGCATTTCTATGTGTTTCCAGAGTCAATATCCTTTCACTCTGCCTCCTGAATCAAAACTCTCACACCAGCTATTACAATGGCTTCGCTCCAAGAATCTATTCAGCCCAGACCAAACAACACGGTTCTCAGAACACAATAAAAATGGATTTTTCTTGCAGTGTGTTCTGATTTTGATTTCATATTGTTCACAGAGCAGCGCTATTGAAGAGAACTAGTTTTCAAGGAGAACTTGTCTGAGAATTAAACAAAGAAAAGGTGCAGAGTGAGGAACAGACATTTATGGGCCATTCTTTTTTTCTTTCGGTATCTGTCGGGAGTTTGATGTTCACTGCTTATGGTAGCATCACAGGTCTCGCATCAGTTTGTACAAATATCATTTCTGAGAAGCCTTAAAATTCTAGTTATCTTTGCAGGTCACACAAGAAGCAATGAAAACTGAAATAAGACAAAAGAAACAAAGAAAACTCTGACCAAACTCTATACTGTAGAGCAGTGGTCCCCAACCACCGGGCCGGGGACTGGTACCGGTCCGTGAGCCAGTTGTTACCGGGTCGCACAGAAAGAATAAATAAAAATATAACTTCTGTTGCTTGATTATTAGAGTCTGAACGTTAGCCCCCAAACTAGCGAAAATGGCTAAAATACAAACGTCTTTGGAGAGCTTCTCTGCAAAGGGTAAGAGGAAAACTTTTTATGATGGTTGTGTTATATTATTTTCGCTGTATTTATCTGCCACACCTTGAAGGCCGGTCCGTGAAAATAATGCCTACATTAAACCGGTCCATGGTGCAAAAAAGGTTGGAGACCGCTGCTGTAGAGAACTTTCAGGTTTGTGTGGTTGTGTCGTTTGCTATATCTAATCATTAATCCATATTGGAATTTTGGATTTTTATTTCGTCAGTTGTTGTAAAATCGAAAAGCAAAATAATGTTAACAAAAGTGACAAGTATCTATTTCATGTTGCATTCACTTATTGTAATAACTTTTTAAAAATATATATACTAAGCATAATAAATACAGTGTCGATAAAATTTAACATTTTCTGAAAAAAAAGCAGAGTTATTGAGTAACTGCTGCTGCATTGTACTGTCTGCCAGAAGTACTAGTAATAATAGGTTGAATTCCAGTTTTGTTATCGGAGTGCCCAACCAAACCAAAGGGACTGCTGCTGGGGATGCAGCTTGGCTTGTGTGTCTGCCACTCAGACACCCCACCTTAAACCTACGTAATACTGCTATTTTGATCATATTATATTTCACCCCTACAAGAGCTATTCATTTAATTAAAGGTGTAGAGACAGAGAATGTGGAAATTAGAGAGGCTAATACAAACACTGCCAATTGACATAATAAATATTCCAAAGGTGTGAACACTTGCAAGTTGTAACCATGGAGATCCATCAAATCACCTGGGTTACATCCCGCACAACATGAACTTGCCACAACATATGGTGGTGAATTTTAGACTGTATAAACACTGAGGATGTAAAAAATATTTTTACAGCCTTAGTGACACTCCCTCTGATGTAACTATCCTTATCATGTAACTGTATTACTAGTACAATAAATCAAGTATAGCCCTTCACTTTATTTTCAACTATGTTATCTCCTTGTTACCTTGATATCTGTTTGTCAATTAAAAGCCAGGTCTCTGATAGTGGTGGATTAAGAAATAAAAGAACTGAAATGCTAGAGGGCTTTTAATTTGAAACAGTTACATGTTGATGTGTTGAGTTTACAGAATATTACAGTAAGTGTTTTGATCTTCTTCACTTGAGATCACTTCTGAAGCCTAAAAAAACAAAATAAATTCATTGAACAGAGGAAAATGGAGGGTCAAAGCTCACTTCTAGAGACCCTGCAGTGCATCTATTGATGATATAGGTGTTGAGCTAAGGACAAACTGTAGAGTAACTATATTTAAAAGAGGATAGTAAAATGACATTGATTTCAGTTGGTGTGTGAAACTAATTACATACTGACCATAAGTCTTTATCCACCCTCCTCCTCCTCCTGTACAACTCCCCCAGTACAGTAATACAGGGATGTACCATCTTCGTTGGAGCCACTGACAATAGACAGAGTTACACCCCTTAGCTGGGTACTTCTCAGTAATGGCCTAAGAGTCGAACGGCTTCCTCCACATTAAACAGCCCATTACTAGACATTGATTGCAGTTAACACCAACGTCAGACCGTATTAATCGTTCCATCCTTCTGCTCTAGTGCCTCTGCAAAGATCTGAACCTGAGCGCTTATCCGGGATCATTTAACAAGGTTTGAGGAAGTGAGGGGATTTCTGTCAGTGTGTATCACATCACTCCCGCTGAGTTTAGTCGGCCCGTTTGAAAATGAAAGCTGGAATGAAGAGAACGTTAGATAGAAAAGACAAATTGGATGTTTTGGTGCTAACGGGGCAAAGAGAGGAGCAGTTTGATAAAAGCTGTAGCAGCAAGGTCATACAAGACTCGTCTGTTTGCAGCAGTGATTTTGAGGTAATAGGCAGCAATTTCCACAAGCGACCGTAAAAGGGAAAAAAATGAGAGTGAAGATGAGAGTGAAATACAATATGGCAAGGAGTAAAAAAGGAGAGAAGATAGAAGTCACGACTCTGGCGGAAATAAAGAGGTGATGTACAGAATGAATTACAATGAGTAACACATCTTAAATATAATGGTGTCATTACAGTATTTCAAGCCTATCTGCCAAGAAAGATAAGTAATCTTAGAAAGCTCCTCCAGCTGCTCTCTGTTTAGACCCACCTCAGGCAAAGTACTCCAGATCAGAGCGCATCACTCCAGGTGATCAGTGCAACACAGGTCATTTATAAGGAGCCTAAATATTGCCTATACTATTACAGCCAAATTATCTGCACTGTACCCTATCAGCACCTGTTATGGTTATGTGCTTGCCTGTGTTGGTTTGTTTGTTTGACTGTCTGCCTGTCTGTGTATGTGTTATACAAAAAATATATAAACAGATCTCAGTGATTTTTGATGAAAATTTGGGCAAGATCAGAGGATGGGATCTGGTCTGGAAGGAGACGGTACAAACTAAAAACTGAAACGTTTCAGCTCCTCAGGTAAAATGTATAACTCTCTTGCATCTTAATGGATTTTTTTTTTCAAATTTACACACATATGAAGGATGATAATGTCTACAGTCTGAGACAATCTGGTAGATTATGCCTTGGTGTAGGTGTATGCTCTCTGAATGCTTCTGTTTTTGTGTTATTTTGATATAAATCTCATTTTGTTAATATTATATTGAATAGTTTTAGCAGGAACAAAGAAAATCCCTTCATTACTTTGAGCCTAACATTCTCAGTATAGTTCTAAAATCTTACCAATAATTAATTTAAATTAATTTTGTCCAATACCCATCGCCCTAGATAGTTTCATCTGCAGTTTGCAAGAAAAAATAAGTTGAGGTGGTAAACATGAGACTGTGATTTTGTACAAATGCTCATAAATTTAACCAGGTAACACTGACACACAACAAAACTGTAAAGGTACAACTTGAAGTACCTGTTGATAGCGGAGCTGAGCTCATCCAGGCGCCTTGCATCGGTGGTGGTGGTGTTGTCGAGTTTGGACAGGCTGTCCATCCTCTTCAGGATCACCTCCAACATGTCACTGATCTTCCTCAGCACACCACGCGACTCCACGCCTCCCAGCACTGAGGGGAGAGACACATGTGGGAGAAGACGCAGGAAATTAATAGAAAGCTGCAGAGTGAGTGGATGTGAAACTTGCAGAACAGGATTCACCCTCATCACACAACATGCAGCTCCTCTGCCTCATCATGCTGTAGATTATCTTGGCTGCTTTCTTGTTTTGAACTGTCTCTATGAGCTTCATTACAATGAAGATCAAAAGTTGAGTCCCTTCTGCTGTGAGCCAAACAACTCAAATATTCTTAATTAGATTTGTGCCAAGACACTTCTACCAGACTTCTGTGAGTGTTTTGCTACTTTCGAACTTCTATTAAATATCACTATGACTTCTTTTTCTTGGGTTTATAAGAAAACTAAATAAGCAAAATATCTGTCTTATATGTGGGTTGCAATACAGAACAGCATCCAATTGACTCTTTTGTGTTTGTTGCAGCCAGTTCACTTTGATTTTCTTCTCCCTGCTAAAGACTGAAATCCAAACACTGCTAAGTGAATAATCTATCCAAAGAAAACTGAATCACAAAAACCTTTGTCCTTGCTTACTGTGTGTTGCACTTTATGTTTTCGCCTCAACGATTTCATCACTTTTCACATTGTCACCAGATATTAATCAATGAGGCAGCCACCATGCATTTGCTTAATTCATGTAATCAAAATTAATACACAAATTGCTTGTGTTTTTAAACAGAAGTCAGATCTACTCATTAATAGGAAAACAAGCTGGGTTTTTAAAATGAAACCTTATGAAGCGTATCTGCTTCCTGAATTTGTATAAACATTTAACACAGGGGTGTTCAATCCTCTGATATGTAATCAATTTTGATTTGAGATACTTTGTCTTGTAACACAGAAAGCCCACCCTAATGAGTCTGGTGACAGCTGCTCCTCTTCACTTCATCCTGTGTGCTACTCCTCAGCGTCACATCAGAAAGCCAACAGTTTGATTATCTCAGTCTTTAACCTGCATAACTACAGCTTGATCCCTTCTTCTCTGCCTACAGCCGTGCACACTGCCCAGTGCTGTATCCTGATCTCCTGTCATAAACTGGATTTTGTTCAGGCCCAGACACTCTGGAGTCTGATGTCTGAATGTGGACTTATCTTTATATCCTTTGATACCCTTTGATATGATGATACGAGGGTGAGACTTCCACCAAGACTATAAGTTATGAAAAGCCAGGAACTAATTATGCGGAGGTGCTCAGTGCTGCTCTTTTCCTCGCCTCGCTCTCAGTTTGTGTCTGTGTGAAAGGTAATTTCTTTCTTTCACCTCGCATAGCAGAGGGGGGAATTTAAAAGAGGGGCTGTGCTTGTAGTTGTGTTTGTGAAAAGATAAATAGCCTGGCCATCCGAGATGAAAAGTGAGTCATAACACAAATGAGCACACACATACACACACACACACACATGCTGAGGAGAGAGTTGAGAATATACTCTGACTGCATAAAAGGTACACCAGACCTCATTAGGATAATTACACTGACAGTGCCAGGGTCAGTGTCTGTGAATTCAGTCATAATGGCTCCGAACGAGCGAGGTGACTGAAAGCTTGAGACACAGATGGAGGGCTTTCTCATTTAAAGTCTTTCCAGAATTAATCTTTCCTATATGTGACTAACTCATCACTTTTAAGTGCTCTTGGAAAAGAGTAAAACTCCAAATAATCTGAGAGAAAAGAAATGTGGCTCAGGTTTAAGAGCAAAAATAACTACCTCCTCTGAGCAACAGTCCTTTTTAAGAGGAGAAATACACAGTTTATCCTTTTTCACCTTGAGTTAATTGTAATAAGTGAGTCATAAAACCAAAGTGACAGCAAATCACACACAGCACCTATAAAGGGATGAAGCAGGCACAGTAAAAGGTGCTTACCCTTTCAACCAAGCACAACAGCAACACATTTTAAAATCTGGAAATATTTTGCATTGTTTTCAGCTATAATATTATTCAGCCTCTCTTCCCAGACTAAACCACAGTCAACAGTATTTTAGCAAGAAATTACCTTTTCATCGAGCTGCTGCTCTGTAGTGGAGAGCTAAGGTAGAGCTAAGGCTAATGCTAATACTTGGTGAGCAGGACACACAGCGGGAGAGAGTGGTTCCTGTTCCACAGTGAAAATGAAAACGTTGACTGGATTTAATGAGGAGAGTCTGTCTGTGGTATCACTGCAGGGCAGAGAGACGTGTGCAAACAAGTCTTAGACTGTATGTAGAGTGGACAAAGCTAACGTGACGTCACCTGTTGGTTTGTGGAGTCACATTTTGAAGCCAGGAGTTTAGCATTTGAACGTTGCCATGTTGGTTACCTGGAACCAGAAGTGACCATATTTGGATATGAAGGGAGGAGACAAGTCCAATGTGTTTGAGACTTGAGTTCATGTTTAGGTTGATTGGAGACCAGGCTTGCTGATCGAACTAACCAGGCCCCTAAATATTCATCAAGCCTGGTATTAACTGAATGATGAAATGATTTTCAGATGGACCACCAGATTGCTGATATGAAGAGTTGACTGAAAATGACCATTTTTAAATTTAAGTAAATTGAGGTCTTTTTTTAAGCCAGCATCTAGTGGCCATCTGGAATAATGCACTTTTTTTTTTACACTTCCACATTGATCTAATTTTGGAGCCCTGGTTGCTTCATCCATTAATACAGTCTATGGAACAAGTAAACCTCACATTATAACATTATAACGTAACCATGGTAACCGTACACAAAGATAATAGCAGCTATTGCCTCAAAATGCTTAAAAGATAGAAAAACTAAAAACATAACATTCAGACAAATTGTTCCTGACTTAACTAAAAACTAACATTTTAGAAAATACATGGCTAAAATTTGACAAAAACTAATACACTATTTGTCAAAAGTGATCTTGTTTTATTTAAAATTATAAAAACGACAAGCATATCCAATCTCATAATGTAAAAAGTATAAAGTAACCTAATAACAACACAAATCAAAGGTGGCAGAAATGTGAAGTATAAAATACAATACTTTGTAATATCAAAGGGTGGGAAATGCTGGATCATGAAATAAAAACCAGTGCGTATTATGTTCATACACTTACTAACATCTCATGCAATTGTAAGACACATATTTAAGTAATCAACATGTTCTAGATACTGTGATTCATTATAAGGCAAAGACACCTGAGAGTCTGTAGCATACAGCTTGGTACAGAAGGGACACAGAGGTCAGAGTGTATTCTTTCAGCCTCCCATCACAATGTTTTGTTGGGCCCATATTGACGCTACAAACACCTGGATTACGGTGTCCGACCACTCTTTCAAACCCCATGTCTGCTGCTTGACAAGCAATTACAGCCAATGGGCTCCGGTGCCTAACAGCTTTGGCGCAAGGTCATTGTCTGCCTCGATTTCCACCAGCAGCAGGAGGGAATCTTAAGTTCGGTGAGTTATCGCCACGGCGACAGATGTATTCATCTGAGTCTGACAGTGTCGTGTCCTTTGCCTATATAGATTGCTATAGATTGCTGTGTCAGAGTTTGGCGGTGGATTGTTCAGGTGACATCTTTGTGACTTGCTGATAATGGATAACATCCATGTTAAGGGTCAAGCAAATTGAAGAAATACCTATGCAGAGGAATTAATCATTTATGATAGAGGTTTAAGGGTTAAACAAATGAGGGCTTGTACCTTCAATAATTCTCCTGGGAATTAGAAGAGCTTCAGAAAATCCATTTAAACCCAATCTACACCTAATTCCAGGATTTATTTGGTTAAACTAATGCTGGATTTATGGGTGTGAATTAGTTTAAAATGAATCATTTGCTTAACTTTAACGATTAATAACTATAGGAGTATGGAGCAGGTTATCTTACAATACTCTTGCTGATGCATAACAGCCTCTAATTGCTGGATGTTCAGCAGTACTATGAGGGGAGTAAATGGGAACAAAGCCTAAAGGTATAAGAGATCAAAAGAGTTAATGAACAGCTCTTTCACGTGTTCCCATGGTTTAATATATAACACGTCATTTCGAGTTAGGGGGCTAATTGTTCTCTGTTAGTCTGCTTCTTGACAAATCTTTGTGTCAGGATGTAATCACAGAAGCTGCACTCCCATGGAAGGCAAATGACCATCTATAATACATTACGCCTGCCTTGGAAATGTGATCCTTGTTCATTCTGTACCTTGATAAAAACACTCAAAGGAATCATTTGCATCTTTTTTATTGTGGTTGACAGAAGAAACCAAATGTCATTTTAATTCTGAGTAACAATTTAAATCACAAGTAACCACATCCCTGTTGCTTACTTAAACTAAATGACACCGTTATATAAAAATGACTGCTCATATCTGCTCATCAGATGAAACCTCATTCAAATCTCACTGGTAAGATAATACATGAGCAGGTGAAGGGCAGTGTCATTGCAGATGTAAGGATGGGAGCAGGTGCAGAAACATTACACCAGCAGTCATTACAGTTTGAAAGGGCAGGCGAGTTAAAAACAGGAGAGACACAACAGCACCTGAGAAAAATGAATAACAACAGTGCTGAAGTCAAATAAAGAAAAGAAGTAATAAGAGAAGGAAAGAGAAGAAGTAATAAGTGAGGATGGAGAGAGACCCGCAGGGAGCTCAAAATAAACATACTGGAAAATAAGCAACCAGAGCTCAACATGAGGACAATGCAGAAGTGCAAAAAAGTCCCAATGGCCACTAGATGCTGGCTACAAAGAACTCTGGCTCCAGTTGTCTTCAATTCAAAAATTGGCATTTTCAATCAGTCAATGCATTTTTTTTTTTTTTACCCACAAGTCAAGTGGTCCATCTGAAAATCATTTCTTCAGTACATCGATATCAGTCTTCAAAAGGAGCATTATTTAGGAGTGTTGTTAGTTTGATTGACAGGTCTGATCTCCAATGAGACCAACGCTGAACTTGAGTTTCATACACATCAGACCTAAGGGTGGCTGTGGCTCAGGTGGTAGAGCGGGTCGCCTGTGCATCGTAAGGTTGTGGGTTCGATCTCCTGTCCACATGTCGAAGTGTCCTTGGGCAAGACAATGAACCCTAAGTTGCTCCCAATGGTGGCTAGCGTCTTGCATGGCAGCTCAGTAGCCATTGGTGTGTGAGTGGGTGAATGAGATGCCTTGTAAAGCGCTTTGGGACCTAGCTTAGGTCATGAAAGCGCTATATAAATGTACTGCATTTACCATTTACCACCTCACTTCTGTCTCCAAACAACCAACATGGCGACGTTCAAATGCTGGACTCCTGGTTTCAAACTAAAAGTCTACAAACCACCAGGTGACGTCATGTTGGCTTCATCTATTCTATGTACAGCCTGTGATTAGAATGCATATGTCATCACACATATCTATCATAACTATTACTTCACTGAGACACACTGAGGTTTAAGTGATTTACACTTTTTAAAGTGAATGCTGAAAGCAAATCCTGTCTGTCCCAGAACAGCTTATAATAAAGAGAATCCTGTTGAACATTGTTTTCAAACCAAAAACATAAAACAAAATGCATCATAAAACAGACCGATAGAAATCACAGCATGCTGCAGCAAGTTAATTGCATCTGTGAATGCTACCAGATAAACTACATTGTGTGCCACGGGACAACATGCTGAATCTGCTTCTTTGCTCAATGCATGGATTTATTTGGTAGACACTGACTGATATGGTATTACCCTGCAGTTTCAATTATGTAGCAATGACACCTTTAATCCCTTGAAAATAATAGTATCAAAGATTAAAAACTGGATCAAAAAGTGTAGATGTCAGACACCAAATAACCAAATATTTGCTGCAATCAGAGTAGTGCTGCGAGTTAATTAATATACATGAAGAAATAACTTATCTCAAAAGATTAAAATAAAGTCATTTATGGGCCTTCAGTCCTGACTGCAGCACAGTACTGCCTGAGTGACTACCTGTTTGTGTTTGTGTGAGATAAATGCAGATTTAAGATTCAATGAGAGTAAAAGCAGTGAGCCTACAGGACGAAGCTCGGGGCGTACTATTTCATGCCGTGTTTGAATTCCCCCACTGGCCTGGGTGGAATAAATCAGCGTATACTCACATACACACACGCACAAATACAGAGTGCCCTGCTTTAGCCACCATATTGGACAGAATATTTAGTGTCATGGCACATCACATTTCTCCTGAGGACTTCAATGCGTGAAGCATGAACAGAATCCTTGTTAGTGTCTCTAAATAGACTATGGAAAACCGAGGGAGAGACTATTTGTGTATGTGTGCATGTGAGTTCACATACTGAAAATTGGCTTTTTTATTTATCTATTTTTTATTTATTTATCTATTTTTTGCTTTTCACCATTTCCAGCGTCTGTGCAGCAGAGTCTTGACAGAGACCACAATTAACATTAGTGACTGGAAATTAAATTTGCCGGCCAGATGCACTGAGAAGCCGTACAGAATACTAACACTAATACAATAAGTAACGGTACGAGCCCGTTGTTATAATGCATGTATGTGTTTTTAAAATGAGTTCATGAAACAGCCAAAGGGCGTCTGTCTACTTAACGATTGGAAACAATAGAAAGGTGACACAAAACTGAATAGTTATGGCTTTCCTCTATCAAATCTTTTTATGTCTTAACTTAAAAATCATCACACTTCACCCAGCAGGTCTGTTTCTGTGTTAACTGCACCATCAAAGAAAGGACTCTCAGCACAGTGGGATGTCTAATCAAAGAGGGCCAGGAAGGCAGGTGTGTGCTAGCACAGTTATGTATATACATATACATCTAGTAGAGTATATACTATTTTCTTTCTGTGACTAAGAGCCGCATTTCAATTATGAAAGTGCAACAAGCGTGAAGTGCTACATCTTGCACAAACAGACTATGTGGGCGTCTCTAAACACACGCTATTTTGGTACATGTATGTACAACAGCACAAAATGGCTGAAGTGGAATATAAATTGGAGGGTATGGTGATTAATAAACTCACTCAGCCTGCCACATCACTCTGAAATAGCTGTGCCAATCACAGTGATGCATGACAATGAGTCAACAAATGGAAAATCGCTTCACCAGGAAATTATTTTATTGTCTGAATGGAGCTGAAGGGCATTAACCCGAACACGCAGCACCACAAACCTAGTGTGAGCTTACGCTCATTGAATGATGATGGAAAAAAATAAAAAAATAAAATAAATATAGAAATACATTTTGATGAAGCCAATTATAAAACAGCATCAATTCAAGCTATTTAGGCTTTTTTTCCTTTTTTTAATATGTCACATCTCACCATAAAGGGTGACACAATAGTATTCACACCAACAAACAATAAAATGTTACTTTTCTGAGGAGAAAGCTGGAAAGGAGGCAGTGGTACACAGGATTGACAAACTGCTGTAATGTGACATTTCTTTGAAAATAAAAAACTATGAAATACCAAATCATAATGCACAAGTCCTATTCATCTCAACTCGACTCAACTTTATTTATAAAGCACTTTAAGAGACAGCATGGCCGAATTAGATGTCCCTGTCTTCAAATGGCAGCAGGTATTTTATAAAAAGAAGAAGAAACTTTCCAGACAGTTTACAGCAGCTCTGGTCAACAGGTACTACAGGAATTACTTAATCCAGTTTGTAGTAGCGTATCTCTTTAAAGCATCACTCCAACACTGCCGTGCATTTCAGAGATGTCTATTTTTAGAGTCATTTCTAAGGCACATTTTGCACCGAAATGCCAATAGCTGGCCTCATTTAAACAGACAGCCCATGTGTTTCAGTCCCTGTTTCCACATCTGCATCAACATATACTGCATATGCACAAAGCAAAATCTCAAGGTCATGGAATTAGTACACTTTTGGGTCGCTGCTCTGCGTTGGTCATTGCAACGCCACAAAAAATAGGGCCCTGAAGGGTGTACTACGACTGGGGCAGGGTGACATACAATGGATTCCTCCATTATGGTTGAATGCTGTGCAAAAAAAAAAAAAAAAAGAGAGAGAAAAAAGATTTTAAAGCAGCAGGGTTCCTTCCATTAAAAGAGTGTGATTGTGCCCCAAGGTGCTCTGGCAGCCTGTGTGAGTGTGTGTTTATGTTTGTTAAAAGGTCACAGAGAGGGAACCCTGCAACAGAGAGAGGAGGTGGATATATATTTGTATTTTTTTTACATAGATAATTTAATTAAACCACATGAAAGCACACATATTCTGAAGGCATGACATCCAACAGGGTGGCGGGTGTGTGCTCTGGATATTAATTAGCAAATACTGATCAATTCTTACTGTCTACTACTAATCAAACACAGTGCAGTCTCATAAACTAGCATGAAATCGTACGTGGAAAATCTCAGCTGAAAGGAGTGAGAAACGAGCATCGACCTGCGCTTTGAAAACGTCTCTCTTTCTAGACATCTCAAGATCGAGTTCTGTCTTTGAAAATGAAACTGTCTCAAGCAAACTCTCTATCATTTGATATGTGGTGGGTTTGTGAGACAGCTCTGAACTATAATCCTTCCTATGGTGAGTCAGCCGATCATTTGTGAGTGTGTGTGTATGTGTGTGTGTGTGTGTGTGCGCACCGTACGAGCAACGCTGTGCAAGTTGTGTGGGATCGTCTCATTCAGCGCGGTCGTACCTAACAGAAATGATGGGTGACTTATTCATGTCAGTGCACATACACACAGGCAAATACACACACACACACACACACACACACACACACACATTTATCCGTGTGCATGAGCTCGTATGTGTGTCAGAACAGGATGGTGTTTTGATTGGCTCGGGGGGTGTTTGCATATTCATGAGAAGAAAACCATTTGTGGTTTGATGAATGCTGACAGAAGGGCCTGCTGGATAGGAGTTGACACAGCTAAATTAACTGGAGACCGATGTCATTTTGTCACAGACCCACACACACACACACACAGAAACACACACATACACAAAGGAGTGAAAGTTAAACAAGAAAATCCACCTTGAAACAAAAATTCAGATATTATTTCACACCTTAAATCCAATATCTTGAAGAGCACTAAGACTTGAACTAATAATGACACGCAGCACATTATAGAGATGTTTCATCAGCGCTTAATAACTTAGTGGGCTCATAAGTGTTTTGTTTGAGTTATTACATCCCACTGAGTGTAATTTGAATGCAGGGCTTCCAGCTGTGACTCCGAAAACGCAGCCACATCCAAGTATCACCATGGGTGCTGTCATGGTGTCCTGCCTGTTGTTTTCCCATTATTCACTGTCACCTCCAGGATTTGCCTTGAGATGACATCATCACTGCAGCCTGGCTGGGCTCCTCTGGTTAAGGACAAACTTAACCTGCACAGACTAATGAAACACACACATAATCTTAGAGATATTAATTCAGTTAAGACATGTTTACCTGCACATATTCCTCATTTCCCCCACATGTGATCTTCCCTCTCCTTCCCTAAACCGTATCACATTTACCATCAGTTTTTCACACACCCCCCCTCACCTCTCCGTATCCTACTCCTCCTTCGCTTAATTCTTTATCCATCTCTTCCACCTCTCCCTCCCCCTCAAATGAAACTCATCTCTCATCCCTTGGCGGGCAAACACACAGACGTACAGACAGAAAGACTCCCACTCTAATATCCACTGCTTCTCCTCTCTCCATTTCCACACCCACATTCAATTACTACAAATTACATGCAGTTTAATTATTATGGTGCAGGAGATCTACTGTTCATTAGCTAAAGAACACCAGGACCAAGTGCAGACAGAAAGAGAGTGGGATGTGTTTGCGTTTTTTTTTTTTTTTAGCGGCACAATGGGAATGGAGTTGAGAGTGGGAGCAGGGCTTAGCCAAATGAAAATGCAGCAAATGAAGCATGAAGGAAGTGAAATATTGCACTGGCAGTAAAGTAAACACAATGAATACCAATGATCTAAAAGACAATTTAATAAGATGTAAGACCAGAAATGATGGGATGATCAATAAGCTATTTTGTACACTACAGAAGAAAATAGAATAGAGTTTAATAGAATAGAACCAGTTGGCGATAGAGGGGGAAAAAAAAAATCGCCTCCATCTAAATCCCCCCTCTTTGGTTAAGCTTTTGAAATATTTATTGTTCATTTGGTTTTGACATTTTCTCACCATTTATCCGACGATGTCAAGGCAAATTGGAATTGGTGAAGGGAGATGAGATAGATGAGAGGATATTAAAAGAAACATAGACAGAGAGACGGCTACAATGCTTATTAACGCTGACAGTTTCTGTCACTTCTCTTTTGAGTACTTCTCTGTTTTAAAGTGATCAAGGACGGGATGAAGAAAGACTTTGTGTATGGCTGCAATCTCGCTCTTTGTGTCTCAGCAGTTCAACTTCAATTCAACCCTCCACCCTCCCCACCTCCCCATTTGTTTCTGCCTATAGAGGCTCCATAAGCTGCTCTTATATTTGATTTGTACTTTTTGTTTTGAAGTGGACAAGATCACTTGTCTCCCATTAGTATTTTCTACCCTTCTTCCTTTTGCTGCATCTTTTTGTATTCTTCCTCTCATCTCAACCACCCTTTAATTTTCGCCTTTTTTCCCCCACTGTCATCCTGATTTATCACAGTTTTTATCTTACGATGATGACATAGGATGAAAAACCAGCATGACTGAGTTTGCCCATACACACATTCAAACAAAGCACTTGAGATGGACAAATAAAAAACAATATTTGAATAGAGACCAAATTGCAAATAGACATATGCAGCATGAAAGGCTAATCTGTTGACAAGCGCGGTATTTCAGTGTGTGTGGGAGTGTTTGTTTCTTGATGAAACTGTGATGAAATGAGGTGATAGTGATTGCTTCTTCAGACCATAATTTCAAAAGGAGTACAAAGCAATGAATTTTTTGATCAGATAGTATTCTTCTTCTTCTTGGAATTACACATGAGGAATCCAGTGTTTTATCTGTCGGACTGAAGGGTGACATTGTCAAGGGATGACCTCCTTTTTTGATTACAGACACACAAACACACACAGACACACACTGTATACAGTCCAGAAGGAAATATTTGGACAGTTACATTTTTTTCTGTTCTTCAAGCTTTGTGCTCCGACACATTCAATTCAAATACAATAATGGATAATACAGTAAAGCATTGAATCTCTGCCTTAATTTGGTTTAACATTAAAAGAAAGCTATAGCCCGGTGGTTATTATGACATAGAATCAGGATGTCAAAATAAAATTATACTCAACATTTTGTAGAAATTGCTTCGTAGGCAATGCTTAACCAAACAGACATGAGCAGATGCTTTGTATCTTCCCTGGTGATGCTCCCAGGCTGACACTGCAGACACATTCAGCTCTCGCTTGTTGTGGGGTCTCTCTTTTGCTTTCAGTCTGCTCTTGTAATGCGGCTCAGTTAGATTCAGAGCTGACGACCAACTCAACCAGTCAAGGATACTCCACCTCTTCACCATAAAAAGCTTTCTGGTTGCATTAGCTGTTGTCCTGCTGGATGATGAGGTGCAGTTCAGTGACTTGGTGCAATGAGATTATCAACAAATGCCACAAATGCCACTTCCATTAGCAGCCATACATGTCCAACACAAAACAGAGGCGCCAC
Source organism: Pseudochromis fuscus (assembly GCA_900323345.1). NCBI lineage: Eukaryota > Metazoa > Chordata > Actinopteri > Pseudochromidae > Pseudochromis > Pseudochromis fuscus. The sequence goes on from OOFC01018132.1 coordinate 26,185, forward strand.
GATCTTTGACAGATTAGGGGAGATTGGGGTAGGAGTTGCTTTTGTCTTTTTCTATTTGCACAACTTCCTTTCTCTGTCAGGCTTGGCTTGTTTCGTAGATTTGTTGAACTTTGTTTCCAAAAATCTTTCTTTATGAAAGTTTGATTGCAGACTGAAGCCTGGCCTGGTCTGTTTTTCAAGCTTACCAGGGGTTTTCCATATTGCTGTGAATCCTTTTGGACTTGAAGTCTTGTCTTGATTGTTGAAAAGACTCTTGTCAGAGGAGTTTTTCTTCACCAGTCATCCACAAAGCCTGTGTTGTGACATCGACCTGCTGAACTTGGCACTTGCAAATTCAGTATCCAGTATTTCATTGAATGTTTTATGAGCTGAAATAGAGATGTGCCAACAGGACTGTTTTTTAGACCGAGTACTAGTACTACGTTTGGGTGCTTGCTGATACCAAGTAGTGATACAAGTACTTATTGATACTACCATAAGAATTACAATAGCCATAAAAGTGCCATAGCTTGGCAGGTATTCTAGTGAGGTGGTCAAATTGCTTTCCTTGTAGTACAAATCGCTGGGGAGTGAAATCCCCATCAATCACTGCACAGAGAAGCTGATGAGAAAAATTGGGCAGACTGCTGGTCTAAATATGAGTGGTGAAGTAGAGGGCCAAAGCATTTTGCTGCAAGATGTTAATGGGCTTTTTCATTAGTTCATGCATCTTTAAGACAGCTTCTGCGATGTGGTGACAGCTGGGAATCTCATACTTGGGCTCCAGGCTGCTGAGAAGGCTGTGAAATCTCGTACTGTTACCATGTGACAAACGGCTGCTAATCAAAAGCAATACAATGGGCTTCTGTTACTTTCAGTGCCAGTGGGTTGTCTCTGGTCTTATTTCTCTCGCTTCTCCAGGTTTTGCTGCCAAGATGGTTGTTGCAAGCAAACTTAAGATTTATTTATTGATTTAAAAAGGATCCCCATTAACTGATGCCAAAGACACCAGCTAATCTTTCTGGGGTCCGAGATGTTTTGATGTTTTCTCTCTGCCTACCTGCTTCAATGAATGTGAGGTTCAAGTTATATTACCAAAAGTGCCTTTGGATGTGTTGCATCACAAAAAATAAACAGATAAGAATCTAATAGATGAGCACAGCAGCAGAATGACACTGGTATCTGTGTTGGTACAACCCTATGTTGAAGCACAGAGCCTGAATAAGAAAAAAAAACCCAACTGTCCAAATAATTACATTCCTGACGGTATGAAAACCTACAAACACGCTCATCTTCATGCACTATTCTGACAGCCTTGACAGACACAAGGCGTGACCCTCATTACCATTTCCACCACCGACTGAAGTCACGGTCGCTCAGAAAGCATTTCTCTGTTGACTTTCACTATTTCAGCACAGCCCTGCTGTTCAGAGCGGACAGACACACAGCTGCAGGGGCTGCTTTCACCACAACAATGTCAATTTATGTTAGTGTGACACAGGAGTCTGTGGTACTGTGAGACTGGAAGAGATGGAGGTGTGTGAGTGTGAATGTGTGTGTATTAGTTAAGGGTATACAGTAATTTAGATGGGAAATGTATGTGACATGACCTTTTCACTGTTCTGTGTGACTGAGTGGGCATATTTTGGGCGAGCAAGAGTATGATGTTGTGTTACACTGAAGAATTTCCTGGAGAGAAGAAAAAACACAAAACCATAACAGAGGTAGTTTGATATGACAGCAGGAAAGAGACCATACAGTCAGTCTAGTAATCATTCATTTGTTGGGTGTGATTACTTCATTGTGTTAATGCCACATTTATGTTGCTTGTGATGGATGGTTACAATGATTTCTGACTTTTGAGGGATTACATTACAAGTATGATTAAAGTATGTCATATAAGAGTTAAGTATGCTCTACGCTGGAGACATATTTTTCAATGTCTTTCCTATTATTAACAATGACGAGGCAAACCTTGGGTGACTACTGTTTTAGGACAGACTTAAAAAAAACCTGTAACAACGCCTTTACTGGCACGACTAAGAATAGCCCCAAACTAGGGCTTGTCAGTTTTGTTACATATGACCGAGTACAAGCCATAGACTGTATAAAGAAATAGATGAAGCAACCAGAGAACAAAAATGAGGCCAATGCAGAAGTGCAAAACGTGCAATACTCCCGACAGCCACTAGAGGCTGGCTCCAAAAAAACTCTGGCTCCAATTGGTTTCAATTAAAAAAGTATCATTTGTGTTTTTTAATCATGAAATACTCAGCGCCATTAGCTAAAGTCAGTTCCTGACAGTGATCTGGTGGTCCATCTGAAATCAGTCCATCATTAAAAAAATATTAGGCTTGAAAAAAAATGAATATCTAGGGGTGTGGTTAGTTTGATTCACAGGCCTGGTGTCCAATGAGACCAGCTCTGGACTTGAGTCTTACTCCCATTGGGCAGTGTACATGGGTCAAGGATCAGACCCACTTCTTCACTCCACCCTTCATCTTCAAATATGGTCACTTATGGCTCAAAAAAACCCAACATGGTGACGTTCAAATGCTTAAGTCCTGGCTTCAAAATGTGAGTCTAAAAACCAAAGGGTGACGTCACATTAACTTAATCTATTCAATACACTGTCTATGGAACAAGCAAAGCATTATATGTCAATTAAGAATGACGATACCATTAGGAAGATTAGATTGCATTGTCTCTGCTGCCATTAAAGTCAAGAGAAGTTTCATAATGAGACAACATCTTGTTGCTCTGCTCAGGAGAGTTTCTGAGTAAATAGATTCACCACATTAGATTATTAGGTTATTAGACGATTCAGTAGGTTTCATGAATGTTAAAGATGTTCAAAAAAAGAAAGGCACTCATGTTTTACAGATACACAGAAAGGCACTGTTGTGCACGTGTGCAAGATGACGCCCGAGCCCTTGGCGGTAATTGTATAAGCTGTGTCTTCTTCGCCTCTCCATTATCTTTCACTACATCACCTAAAGGACTTCCATCAATCACCATCACAATGAAACATAGTAGCACTGCAGCCCTGAGGGAAGGATAAAGGAAAGATGGAAGAGAAAGGAAAGCACTAAAACCGGTTTAAGACGAGTGGATTTTAGTGGTCATCCATTGGCTTTTGAGAGATAACAGGATGCAAGGCAGAGGACAACGGCACAGATGCTGTTGTGATAAAGGCTCAGCAATGATACCATCAGATAAGACACAGAGAATTCAATGTAAAACTGGAATTAATTACTTTTTTATGTAATATATGTACATACTTCCCTGTACATAAGGTCATGTAGGCAACATGTTTCCAGATGAGTACCTGCAAGAAGATAACATGCAGATTTGTGATGATATTTGTGTCTCCTCGTAACTTTTTACACCCACCTTGTAATGTTGTAATGTCATGTGGAACCAAAAAGCTCTTTGCCCCTCTTCCAGTTCTTCCTCTAAACATTCATGCTCTATGGTTAAGTACTGTTTTGGAGGTTTTCTTGTCTACTTCAATGAGAAATAAAATCTTGAAACCTGAGAGTCTTTTAAGTATCTCCCAAAGGCCACTAGATGCTGGCTCCAAAAAAACTCTGATCCCAGTGACTTCAATTAAATTTTTTTTTATTTTTTCATTTTCAATCATGCAATACTCAGTCAATACATTTTTTCTCGGTCATTCTGATGTCATTAACTAAAGTCACCTATTCTTATTAGTGGTCTGGTGCATCATCATAAGTAGATATTGAGCTTCTTGAAGCCTTTACCAGTGTTGTTGTCTCCAATGAGACCAGACCTGAGCTCGAGTCTCATACACACTGGCCAGTGTCCTCAGTTCAAGGGTTAGACCTGCCTCCTCTTCACTTAATATCCAAATATGTTCACTTCTGGCTCCAAAAAACCAACATGGCAACATTCAAACACAAAAGTCCACAAACCAACAGGTGACATCATGTTAGGTTCATCCAGTCTACACACAGTCTATGGTCTGATTAGTCTTTATTGTCCCTCTCTGTATAGTCTTGTCCATCTGTTGCCAGTTGAACATTGTTTTATTGAACCTATTGCTGAACATCTGGGTTTATTTTGCATTTCTGTTTTTTGGACTTTAGTTTTTCCTGCTCCTGGTTTTGTTTGCCCACCTACATTTTGTATTGCCTTTTGTTAATTGAAAGCTGCCTTTGCGTCATGCTTTTAGTTTCCCTTTCTGCACTCCTCACAGCAACTTCCCCTTTTGGCATTTCTCACTCTTCATTCCCTTTAAATCTTTCCTAATACATCTTTTTTCTCTGTGGACCTATAACGTTTGTCTCTAATTCAGCCTTCAGCAGATAAATTAGCATCTGTCAAGGCTTTGCTCTGTGCTCTGAGAGCTTTGGCAGAAGCAGCCTTTTTTTTTTTTTTTGTTCAATGGCACACTTCAGTGCCCTGGCACCTTCACTCATCCTGTTATTTACTCTGACTCACAGGTAATGAAGCAGAGGACCGGTGAAACCGTGTGTGTGAGAGAAAGACACAGTGCTCTTGGAGCCAGAATGGACATCTGGCCTTGTGATACTGGGTGGATGAGTTGCAAACTGGGGATATACAAATGTTTACAGTCGAAATGAACAGCTGGGTTGGGGGCAGTTTAGGTGTACCCTGCAAAAGGTTTTTTGTCAAAGGGGCTTTTAGCCAATGGCAACAACTGTGCCATGTGTTGTACAGAGTTAACCAGAAAATGAACAACACACTTTAGAGCAACAACAAAACCTCTAATGTGGAAAAACACTGGTCGATTGCACATATTTCAATTTTGCAGTTGTTCAGATTCAGCTGTATTTATGCAAACTGAGAAAATAAAATTTCATTACATGTTTTGGGACTAGTTTAAATCTTGTCTGAGTGCAAGCAGCAGCTTTGCATTTCCTAAAAAAAAAACGGCACAAACAGCTTTTTGGGTTTTTTTTTTACTGGAACAGCCATCACTGCTGTTTGTAGGTGTAAACTCCTAAACTTTTAGTTGCGGATGGAATTTTAAAGCAGCAAATGTTGACTGCATCAAAAAACAGCAAGCATTGTTTGAATTTTTTAGGAAACACAGCTAGCAGCACCTAGGTACTCTCCAAAGCTGCACTAAATAATTAAACACTTGTGTTATGATTTTATGCATGTCTGATATTACACTCAGCTCTGTATATTTTTCATCCCATTATTTTAAAACTGTATGTGACTGTTACAAACATTAATTTGACTTATTTTTGACTGAATGTGTTTACTGTGAACCTTTATGTTAATTTCTTATGTGTACTATATAGTATTCAAGCCATTTAAGTTAGTTAAGTTAGCCCATAGTGTGCAATATCATTTTAGTTATTTTATTAGTACAAAAAACAAAAGATTTAACAGACCCTGACATGAATCCAGGTTGCCAGTTGTTAGGTTTTTATGTTCTTTAGTAAAATGTATCAATATTGGTGACATCTGGTGTTAAACATTATCATTTAAATGGTGTTTCTGTGTAAAAGTATGAAAACGTACATGTAAATTAATTAGGAGAGTATTTAAAATATATGAAAACTAAAATCTGCAGCTGGGGATAGGAAACCAAACAGAGCTGGAGGGATGAAAGAAATCATGCAGCAGAAAGTAGGTCAAATGACAGAGGCTCTAATAGGTGTGCGTTCAAGTCGACTAAGACAAGAGTGACCTCTGTTCCCAATTGACACTGTGTTGTGTAATCTGCAGCAGGCTGCTGTGTCTGCCTGCTGTGTCTCTGTGTCACACGCACCCAAACTCCCACACATGCACACACACACACGAATCAACACATACATATACTGAAGCTCACACTCTGATCTGTCTCCCTCCCAGCTTAATCTGACAGCCATGTCAGCTCCAATAAGCTTCTGATTACAGCTGAGACCCCGTGGTCTCCCCCCTAATTGCATTATCTTTCAGCTACCTGAGACACGACTGTGTTTTATCCTGCTGATGGTGATGCAGAGATCAGTTGGTAGCTGTTGTAGAGGGAGACTGGAAACAAAGTGTGATGAACACTGCTGCTCACTTAAAGGTGAAAGTGTGCGATGTGCCAAGTATAGCTACCCTAACAGAAACATGTGCATATTACATTAGCATCCATGCAGAAGCGCAGCACGCAAATCACAACAATATGCATGCAAAGAACACGTATTAAATCCCAGAGGATGGATAATTAATTATTTACTAATTCCTCCATGCTGACGATGATGTTCTTTTGAAATATTGATGATAGCGACTAGACAGGGCCAAATGTGTGTTGTTCCTATGTCTGTGAATGTGAAGGCCAATAAATATATAATAGTATTACTGCTTGTTCTTTATGTGTGGCATGTATTGAAACATTTTGCAGGTTTTCTGCTGTTTTCATGTGGGAGGCATTATTGTCTGCAAATGATAAGGGGAGAGTGATACCCGGCCTGCAAAGTCTTAAAACTGAAATCAATGTGATGACCTTCTTTTTGAGCCATTACTCAGTCACACTGCATCTTCTAATCTTTCTGTCCAACAAAGTCAATAAAGTCACTTTAAAGTGATGAAAATGTAAGTTAGTGTAAGATTAAAGAATTTTCAGATGGCCAGAAAACTAAGAGTAGAGGTTCGGCCAGTTGACTTTTATTTTTTGATTACAGTCTATAATATCCAGTAGATACTAAAACACACAAGTCATTCTGAAGTCATTTGCTGAAGTCACTTCTACTTGTCAGTCTCCTGTGGCCCATGTGAAAATAATTTCATAATTAAGTACCGTATTTTCCGGACTATAAGCTGCTACTTTTTTCTGACGCTTTGAACTTAAACACCGGTGTTCCTCATGTATCAGCAGCACAAAGCTCGTTGGCTTTTTACAAGCTAGCAAGCTCCGTTCTGCCGATACATTTAGCGTTGACATATCAGACCTGGCCTGATCGGACCACATGAAACTGTTGGAAAAAATTCAATAGCGGCTTATAGACAGGTGCGCTCAATAGTCCAGAAAATAGGGTATATATTAGGTTTCAAACACCCCTTGCTGCTTTGCCCTGTTGTCCAAATATGGTCACTTCTGGCTCCAAAAACAAAACAAAAAAAAGAGGATAGTGAAGGCAAAATGCCAAACTTCTTGCTTCAAAATACAGGTCCACAAACCAATTTGTGACGTCACTGCAGCTACATCTATCAAAAGTGACATGCATGTCTATAATGTAAAAATATTGTAAGTCTCGTTCAGTGGTGTGGTTTCAAAGTGATGCTGCTGGATATTCACATATAAACTGTGCACTGGAAAAATCACTGTAGCAAAACTGTCACAAATCAAGTCGATATATTACCATTGCACAGAGGCCAGTTATTATTCCTTTCACGCCTCAGCTTTGTCCCCCAAATGATGACAAGGCTTCACTGACACACACACACACACACACACACACACACACACACACACAACAACTGCTTCACATCAACAGATTTTGTCTTGCCATTGACTGCACCAACACCGACTGGTCTTGTACAGTTGCTATGGTATTGATCTGTTCAGCTGCCGATTTCAGACCTTTGGTTCAAAGATACAGCCAATGGTCCACTTTCTGCCAGCGTTTTTTTTCCATCACGGGGGCAGAAGAAATAAAGCCTAAGCAAGTGAAATACAAGTCAATATAATGGTAAAAAGCAGGGGTGTGAAGAACGTCAGATTGGGTTACTGCATTGAAACAAGACTGATGTGTGTCAGCATGTTACATGGCAGATGGCAGCAGAACCAGATATACATTTACTATGTAAAAGCCAGTTTGTAATGAGAAGGTTGTGAGAGTGACTCGTGTATACTTACAGGAAAAAATAGACCATGGACAGGGAGTGGATTACACTTAAACGCAGATCCATAATTTACACTGGCAAAACAATCTCGAGGGGTTACAGAGGAAGATACACTAACTGCTCCACAGCTGGGTGAATTTAAATGTAGATGTAAAATACATGTAATTGCCGTGAACATTTATTCTTGATGTAAGTGTAACATGGATTTTATTTGCACAAAGCTGTGCTGAGGAGCTCGAGGCAATTTTCTCCATTGACTTGCTAAACTGTCTGAGCTCAGCTGCTATGAAAGCTTGTGGGTATAGTTAGCTTTGTGTGTGTGTGTGTGGGGGTGAGTGAAAGAAAGAGATCGGGGGTTGGTGCTTACAGATATGCAGCGTCCCTTATACGATTTAAAAACACCACTGGTATGTACGTGTAAATAATCGACAGTGAAGCCTAAGGGTTTATATGTATTCCCGGATTTACCAACCACAGGATGCTGAGTTGGAGGCATTTCATTCCTCAGACTGATAGCCTAGTGGGAGCCATAGAGACTGACGCCGCCTTGAGCTGGTCCATTAAGGAAATGAGAGTGATCAATCAAAACAGATTAATCCAACTTGATCTCCCAAGGCAAATAAAGAAATGTAAATCTGGGCCAACACACACACATGCACACAGTGATATTGTACAGTAGGGGTGTAACAGCCTGGTTCTAATTATTGAGTGTTTGGAAGAAGGGCAACACCTTCCCACAGCAAGAACACAGATGCAATTTGAACCTCACGTAATGATAATTATTATTAACCATTCAGTACAGGACGTCTGATCTAGTGTGAGACTTCTGTGAAAGATGCCATGTTGTCCAAAGACTTATGGTCAGATTCATGTTAATCTCTTCATACTTACTGACTCTGAAAGAAAACTTCTAGAGTGTGAGATCAAACCAGAACCTTCTGTCAGTGCAGCGAGGCTGTAGCCATCTTTGTTCAGTGACAGGTCCAATTAAGTCTATTTAAATAAGACGGTCGTGTCCTCAGCGTTGACAAAAAGGCAGCACTGCTACGTCTAATTTGTCTATTTTGAAACTGCACTGATTGCTGTCATGATTAATTTAAAGTAAATATAAATATGTTGCAGTGGACACTTTTTATTATCTCCATTTAACAGTCTATAGGTCAAAGTCTCAAAGGAGTGTTAACAGTCATGACTGTAAGGATAATATAATAAGTAAGAAGCTACAGATGGGTTGGTAAAGTGTTGGGCTACCACAACACAACATCTTTAGGTCCAAAATTGCCCTCAGCATACAGCACCTTTAACCCCTTAACGCCTATTGTTGCAAATTTGCATCAGACCTCTTGCAGTCAAGCGTATGCATTCCCCCAATGCCGGTTTGTGCATATTAAATATGTACCTAGAAACCTTTTGCAAGCAATGGTTTCTCATAGGACTGATCAGACTGATGACATACAGTAATCCCTCCTCTATCACGGTGGTTGCCTTCCCGAACCCCTCCGTGAAAGATGAAATCCATGAAGTAAAAACTGAATGTTTATATGGTTATTTTAACATATTTTAAGCCCTTATAAAGCCCTCCCACACTCTTATAAACATTTCCTGTACAGTCATCAGTGTAAACCCTTTATATTCTCTTAGATATTAAGTTAGATTTGTTGTAATAATGTATGTAAACACAGTGTTTATTTACTATGAGTGTCCCATGTATGAAATCATCTGGGCTGCTGCTTGGCTCGATCTGAGACAATCAGCATCCAGGATACTTAACTGCGTGCTCTGATTGGATAGCTTATCAGCCATCCACCAATAGCATCCCATGTGTGGCGATAGACAGCTACAGAGACGAGCAGCGATGATGTTAGTTAGGCGACAGAGCGTAACATCAGGTAGCGGCACAGTTAGCCACAAGCTAGGACAGGTGGCAGAGTGTTAAGATTTATGATGAATAAGCTGGAAGTTAGAGTTGAACTCATGCAGTTTTTCAATAACATGACACCGTGTATGAAATCTACTGGGAAAACCAACTGAGGAAGCATCTACCAGAAATAAAAAAGACCCATTGTCGGCAGAAATCCAAGATATATGTTTAGATATGCTTGCATATAAAATCTGCGATAGTGTGAAGCCGCAAAAGTCAAAGCACGATATCAGATGTATATCTATTTTATGTGCTATAGACAAATTAACAACATTTTAAGCATAATTAAATAAATTCATACAATATGGGGTTAAATGGAAAGAGTTCAACTTTTGAAACACCACTCAGCGACAGTCATTTGTCAACAAACAATCAAAATCAGAACAGTAGGATTTATAATATAAACATTCCTGAAGTAAACTACAGAGACTCTATACTCACAACAAAGCAAAACAGAAGTGTTATAAGACTGTTTTTCTGTCTCCTAGCAACAATAAATGTTCAATGGAAGTGCGATTAAATTTAAGTCATCAACACTATCAGCTCAGAAACCACTGCCTGTGGACAAAGGTCATGCCCCTCAGCAATGATGCTACAAGTCTCTGGAAACTCTCCTGGACGGCTCGAACAGCAGATTTCTAAAATATACTTCTTCATTTGATGTAGTGATGATGGTGGTAGAGAGCGCTGTCTAACATGCCGGCCCCAGGTCTGCAGTCCAGCAACGAGGGCCATAGATGAGATTCACATCATTTTCATACACCAATGATCACTCACGCCGTGTGGATGGGTCACTGTCATCCTGGTAGAGACCTCCAACATCCAGACAGGAATATTGCATCATCAAGATAAAGCTATAACCTATTTGCAGTGACCCTCACCTCAAAAGTTATGTCAGCAAAACACCTCGTACAGCTTAACCGAGCCACCACTGTAAAAGAAGCTGGTGTTTCAGTCTTAACTCAACCTGTGCTTGAAGGGAACAGTATTAAACTCACACTAACACTTGTAAATCCCAGGAAAGCGACTGTACTCAACCACGCTGATTGTAAGGTGAGCGTTCCTGACAGGGGAAAAAAATGGATGCGCTTGTTAAAGCTGTTCTCTTTCAAACGTGATGCATTTCTCAACAGACGAACCTACTGAATGTTACATGACACGAAACAAAGAACGAGAGATTTGGGAAAACCTTTCAGAAATTGCTTTTACTGTTGTGCTTCAGCACGTCTTTTATTTACTGAGAAACGGATGGGCCCTATCATCCAAGCTGACAGGTAATGCCATTTAAACTTTCCCAGAGAGAGAGAAAGAGCCCAAGGCTTGGCAGTATAACACATACGCTTCCCGATCGGCTCAGTAAGCTTCTAAATAGATGCTTGAGCAGAAGAAAGCTGTCAGCAGAAAGCATGAACGCCTAGGTGCTGCACTGAAGTGCTTGTCATCACTCAATGTGCGGCAATGACAAAATATAAATATCAAATATAAAATTTTATGTGTACTGTAAATACATGTATTAATCACTGGGTCATAATCAAGAGCACAAAGTATCTTATTATCAAGCAGTACCCGTGAAGAATGTATTAATATTTCCCCTTGGAGGTTTTATCATGCCTGATTTCACAAGATAAATACCCTCCCTGTTACATTATCCTCTGTGAAGATGTCCTGGAATGAAGCCAGGAGTTTGAGAGGTACATTTTAGTTATCTCTTTGACGTACAGTAAAGTAAAAGGTCGATTATCAACTCAGAAGTCAACACCTTAAAAAGAAAAAAAAATTTAAACTGCAAATTTATTTCCTTCAGGAGGCGCCATTCATCAAAAAAGCTGTCAAAACAACTACACCTCACGTGGGTTAAGACTAAAATCAGCCTGATGTTGATAAGGCGACCATTAGGGAGCACCTTTGTGAGTGTCTGTGTGCAATCGCAGCCATCAACAACTTTGTGACATTATGTGACATGCTGCTGACAGATGTGTAAATAACATCTACTATTGATGCTGCTGGTGTCGCCGCCGCTGCCGCCTGATTATGCGCAAGGAAGCTTGATGCATGTGTTTGTGTGTGACTTGTATCGCAGACAAAAAGAGCGACGCCAGACGAGCTTGGCTCTAATTTCAACTCGCTGTGTAATGAGCACACAAAAGAGGTTTTTATGCATTTGTGTTGTCAGCACACATGCAGCTTACTTTAGCTTTCACCCCCATATGTGCCCTCTTTTAAAATGAAGACATCCCAGCAGCACCAACCTCAGTTTCTGCCTCTTCTGCTTGAACTCTCAACAATCACTCTGCCTTTATTTTAGCTCAGCTTCACAGCTCACCCTGGACACACTTAATCTGTCTTTGTGCAGCACACACAGTCTTCACACTCACACACACAAAAACAAACACACACCTAGATGAGGTTAGGTCCACCTGTCTTGTGTGTGGTGAGATTTAGAAGAGCTTCTATTCACCTCTATCTCTTTCAGGTCTTTTTTCAGTGTTCAAGCTGCTTCTCTCATTCTGTGCCATTACCTGTCAGTGGGAGCTTTTTGCTGGATCCATCTTGCAAAAATTGGTGGGTAATGTACTGAGAGGTAAAGCAGACAAAAGATTTTAGAAACAGCTTTGAGAGAAAGTGAGAGGAAGTAAGTGTATGTACTTATTTTGGGGTTTATCTATCGAGTTATGGTCAAGTTGGCTCCATTGTTAGTCATCTTGGGGTGTATATAAGCCAGGGGTGGGAAATCGAGGGCCACTATCCTGCATGTTTTAGATGTTTCCCTCTTCCAACACACCTGATTCATATGATCAGGATCGTTATCAGGCTTCTGCAGCTTGATGATGAGCTGATCATTTGAATCAGGTGTGTTGGAAGAGGGACACATCTAAAACATGCAGGATAGTGGCCTTGAGGACCAGGATTGAGTACCCCTGGTCTAAGGTTTGAAATGTAGTCTGATGTAAAAAAATTTGTTACATTTACCTAAATGAAACTAAACAAAACAGTGCTTCCCTAGTGTTATCCCAAGCTGACATGAAACTCAGACAGTATTTTAAAGCAGACAACTGCCCACAAACTGCTCCCTACTTTCACTTAGTGTGTTGGTCTGTCTTACTTTTAGTTTTACACAGAGATCGACCTCCTTTTCTTTTTCAATAACTACAATTTTACGTCGTATAGTCTGCACATTACATTTTTTAAAACCACAATTGTTTCTCCTGATGCATCACTTCAGTTCCCACTTGTGCTCACTAGAGGGTGACACGTGCATGCTACATTTAGATCTGTGTATTAATAGATTTGGTTTTTAGGCACAATTTTTCCAGAAATGAAATAAAGTACTGCTTCCAATAGTTTATTGATGATTAGTTAAACTTTATATGCCTTTAATTGATCTAAGACTAATAAACCATGAACTCTAACTAATAAACTCTAAATAAACCACATAACTCTAATTCCACATTTGTCTTCTTACATTTCTTCCAGTGGAACATCTGAGCTATTTGCAACCTGCTCTGAGGAAACCATCAGAGTGTGGCACATAGGCAAACCCAAAGAGCTGCTGCGCATCACTGTACCCAACATGACCTGCAATTCTGTGGACTTCATGCTTGACGGGCACAGCATCATCAGTGGTGGGAATCAGTGAGAGACATCTGAACACAAGGAGTTCTGCTTTTTAAATGACCTGTAGTTAAGCCACCTCACTTACAGTAATGCAGCATCTGCTACACTTTACACACTTCTACTAAAGTCCGACTGTTTATTATTCTGAACTGGATTATGGCTCCTGATGACTGCTGGTTAAAACTTGATTTCACTGTGCTGCAGCGTGGAATGATGGTAAGATTCGTCTGTTTACACCGGAAACTGGCGACCTCATGCTCATCATTCATAACGCACACAGGATGGGTGTGACGGCCATCGCTGGTGCCAGGGACTGCAAGAGGATCATCAGTGGAGGGGGAGAGGGGCAGGTTAGTAGATACATCCAGAACACTAAACCACTGCCCTGAAAATACCCACAAGCACTCTCCTTTGATTTCTCATAAGTAAACCTTGTTTCTCAGCCTGTTATCTATTTCATAACAAACGAAGGAGAAGCAAAGAGATATCCTGCTTGGAAATGTTTGTGTGAGTAGCAGGGAAGTTCCAGTCATAGCTATTTCTAGACCTTTCTAAAGAAGCTGTTTGCGCATTAGTTATTGATTGTGGGATGATATATTTATGATACAGGTGTAACACTATACTGTGCACACTCTGCAAGTACACATTCAGCATTTTAACAGTTTAGAAAGGACTGTGGAAGGTCTTTTTCACCCACATTGATATTGATTCTTCTACCCACAGTTACTCAGTTGCATTACAAATCATGAAAACCAAGATGAAAAAGTATATTATTAACTATTTCCTGCAATGAGTGATGCGTTTGGATTTACTCATTGTAGGTGTGTGTTTGGAAGCTGCAGCAGCAGAAACATCAGTTGGTTCAGATCATGACAAAGCACAAAGCCACCGTCACTTGCATCAAAATCAGGAGTGACGACAAGGAGTGTGTCACCGCCAGCTCCGATGGTTCCTGCATCATCTGGGACTTAGAGTGAGTGGATCATCTGCAGACCCTAAACACACATGCTCTGCACATCCTCCTCTTTCTACACCACTGCAAACCTGCTCCCTTACATCAAAACTAGAATGAATTATTTCTCAATTTCATCCCTGAAAGCAAGTGACGTCAAAAAAAGAAGAGGCTCGGCACATTTCTGAATCATTTAATCACATTGTTTGAAAAGTACTGCACATAATTGGTAATAATGTGCATAGCTCAGAGAGAGAAAGTGACAGTGGAAAATAGAGAGAAATACTAAAGATGTTCATTGGATGGTTCACTAGCGAAAGAAAAAAATCCAGTGAATTCTTTCTGGAGAAAGCTTAAAATCCTTTAATCTGAGGGCTTCTTCTGTGAGGAGAATAAAACCATTAAAAACTCTGACTGTGGTCATATTTTTTCACTGTCTATCCTCTTCAATGAACAAATCTGTGGATTAAAGGCTTCTTGGCTGAGTAGCATGGATTTCCTTTTTAGTGTGATAACTAACAAGCTGATTTTAGGAAGATTATTAGACTGACAAGTGTCTAAATGAATCTAGATCAGTGTCCTGTTCCAGCAGACACAACAGGTTTTGTGTACACAGAGAAAACAATGTGGTAATTATGCTTGTTTTACAGTACATTCATTAAGGGTTTGTTTGTTTGTTTTAAATGTGGTTTTTGGCGGCATATTTTGTTCAAAATGTTTGGACACACTAAGCTTCCCTGGTTTGCATTTGCACTGCACAGACCCATGCTACACCTGTAAAAACTCATTGTCCTCTCTCCTTTATTCTCCTCTGGCTCTGCTACGTCTCATGCTGTAGGCGATTTGTCAGTCTTCAAATGATGATCGCCAACACGATGTTCAAGACAGTGTGCTACCACCCAGAGCAATACCAGCTGATCACCAGTGGCACTGACAGACAGGTTGGTTTCAGGATTGTTAATATTTTGTTGATCACTCAGTGCAGTTCAGTAGGTTTTTGTTCATTCAGTGACCTCAGAAGACTCCCAGTGAAACTTTACCTCGAGAATTGTTTTGATTGTTTTAATGCACGGCTATGTAAGAGTCGATTAACAAAGACTTCCCGGGGACTCAGCTGTCATGTCTCAGAAAAAAAAATTAAAAAAACCTAATGATTGTAATGATTGAAAATCCCTCAGGGTGCAAGGAGCCTGGCACTCAACAGTCACAATCTAGATGCCTCATTATGCTGTTATTGTTATTATAATCGCCACTTAGTGAGCATGAGAGAAAATCCTGTCACTCCGGTAAGATCAACACAGAGGAACACAGTGAAGACTTGCACAATCACACACACACTTGCATGTCCACAGATTAGTCTGAAAAGCTTGTAATTTGTTTCTCAGCTCAACATAATTAAGCCATTGTGTTGGCTGCAAGTCACTGGGGCAGAAACACACTCTGTAAGTCGGCTATTTTGCCAGTAATTTTGATTAACTCAGCACCACTTATTTACATAAGGTCGGAGGTTCACCGTGACAGAATGAGACACTTGTTTTCTTGATTGTGCACTTTATCCACACCCCTCGAACCCCCGGGCCGCACACTAGACCCATATTGGTGCCGTCCCTGCGTGCTGAGAGGTGAGGACAAGTTGTGCTGATTAAAAGCAGCACTGTGGATGTGCTGAGTGAGCGGAGAGGGACTGAGAAGGAGGCATTCACAGAAGGGGTGAGGGAGGAGAGATCGAGGGGAAGGGCTGTGGTGTTCGTGCCTTCCTGCGGATGTGCCTGCACCCAAGTGCCAGCCAGATCCACCATCTGCTCATCCCAGGACACAGGCGCTCTGTCTGGGACAACAAATAGCATCACTCTCTCTCTCTCTCTCTGTGTACTCCAACCCTTCCTCACCTCCCAGCATGCCTCTATAAGTAAACTGACAGAAGGAAAAACAACAGAACTGAGAAAAAAACGTGAAAAGAAGGAGCGAGGCCAAGACAGTGAGAGAGGGAAATAAAGCATCGGGTCAGGAAGAGGTTGTATTAATGAGATGGGATGCTTTGTAAAGAAGGGTGATTATTCTAATGATGATGATGTGTTTTTTCATGGCACAGTAGGTGGAGATAGTATGGTGATGACTTTCTCACCATTTTTAACTCCTACATACTGAAATCTGACCCACTTTGACATTTGAGAGTACTAAAAATAACCTAAATGTCAATCACTTTGGTCTGAAGTGAACCAAAATACACAAAAATGAAAACAGATCAAATTATTATACTACTGTACTTTTGTACAGGTGCTCAAAATGTTGTACAGAGGCCGTTTCATGAAAAAAAAAGTACTGTTATTTATTAAAAGAGATTATAGTTCTGCCAGTGTGAGTCAAATCTGGAAAAATGGTGATTTTAGGGATTCCTGAAACCATGACTGTGAGTATTTTTTATGGGACAGTGGCATAGACTGTATACAGAATGGACTCTCACTGCTCTCTGAAACATAAATTCAGGACTAATCATCCATTTATTATCATTAGACAGACTATTGATACAATGTAAATAGATCTGAAGCTATTGAAACTTATATATTGACACCAGGCTGTGGCTCAGGTGGTACAGCAGGTCGTCTACGAATCATAAGATCATGGGTTCAATCCCCAGGTCCTCATGTTGAAGTGTCCTTGAGCAAGACACTGAACCCTAACTTGGTTGCTAGCACCTTGCGTGGCAGCTCTGTAGCCATTGGTGTGTGAGTGTGTGAAGGGGTGAATGGGTGGCCTTGTAAAATGCATTGTAACCTAGCTAAGGTGATAAAAGCGCTATTTAAATGTACTCAATTTACCATTTATAATGACCCAAACCTCACCGTGAAGGCGACCTCACTATGAACAGAGTGTAAAGGTTAAGCTTTGTGTCTTTTAGGACACATTGTGAATAATTATTTCTAAATAATCCATCAGCTAAAGCTTAAAGGTGCTATCCTTTTCTGTAGCCCAGGCCACTACACACTAGCTGTGAGCTGAGGTCTGTCCATTTTTATGAAGTGAGCGTTGCCAAGGATAGATCTGATGTTTCAGACCAGCCCCTGCTTACCGCATGTAATTAATTTCCTGGTGGCCCGTGCCGTGGCTGTAGGCCAGTTTCCCAGGCTGAGGTGGAGGGAACACAGATGGGCCAAGACAACTCACACAGGTGGGAGTCTCTAATAAGCTGCTGAAATGATATGAGAAAGGAGCGAGAGGTCGTGACTTCAGGCAGGGAGGAAGAGAGTGGAAAATGACAGAGGGAAGACGAAGGAGGAGGAGGAGGAAGAGGATGGTGTAACAGTAACTTTAATCAAGACCATTGTATTGATACCACTAACCACCTCTCATTACTCCGAGACCAATGAAAAGTGACTGAATGTGTCTTATTTGTACAGCTGTGAACATCACACCCTGATTTACAACTGATTTCAGAACTTTCTGTCTGGGTTTCATAATGAGCCATTTCCCCCTCTGGTGGTTGCTGTTCTTACAAAATTATGTTTTGCAGTTATTTTGTGGGAATATTAATATGAGCAAGAAAATTTCATCTGAATACACCACTCTGAGGCAGAATACTGTGAACTCCAGCGGCCCCAAACAACATGTTCCTGTGTAAGGACAGCTTATTGCTGTGAAAATCACTCTGCAGCTTCGAAACTACAAACAGGATTTTTTTTTAAACCAAACCTTTTGTTTCTCTTTCTTTCCATAACCAAAAATATTTAATATATGTGAGTGAGATTACATTTACCTTTTACTATAATGCATTACAGGCTTAGGAATGAGATCGTGCCTGGGAGGCTGTTGTAAATGTGGGAACTTTTCCTTTTACAGACATTAAGCCTGTGTCAGTTTGTACTCTTCCTTTTAGTTCTTTCAATA
This sequence comes from Pseudochromis fuscus, assembly GCA_900323345.1. Taxonomy (NCBI): domain Eukaryota; kingdom Metazoa; phylum Chordata; class Actinopteri; family Pseudochromidae; genus Pseudochromis; species Pseudochromis fuscus. The sequence goes on from OOFC01018132.1 coordinate 44,349, forward strand.
CTTAATTGACTTTGAAGGACAATCTGTTCAGCCTTCAGATCAACTTTTAAAGGGCTTCTGGAGTTTTAAATACACACAGGGACTGATGTCGGTGTTAAGGCGAGCAGCTAAGTCTTCTGCTGGAGACTCATTCATACAGGGTGACTGATTTTTATGATCAGATCTATCTGGGCCTTCATTTACAGCGCTGTACTTTCACGACGTAATCAGCTTGGTGGTATAAATAACAAGAAAGGACCATTCTTGGTCTGCGGTGCTGTGATGTTTCTGCTGCCTGCGCTATAAATAACTTCAGCTAACAATCGTCTTCTGCGAAACTTGGTACTTTGACAGCTGTTAAGCCCTTAGGATGATCAAATCTCATTTAGATCCACAAAAACATGGCTTCAATAGGTGAGTGGGACAAGCTGATAAAATCTGAACCATGGACCAGCTGATTTCCATAGAGAGTAAGAATAATAAAGCAGCTCGTCTGAGGTCACATATTTTAGTACAAGTATCTTTATGATGATGTGATGACACAGTAGAACCACACAGAGAAGTTACATCATTTCTTCATTAGTAGTCTAAATAACAGCTTCATTCATCCTCAATAGCAGTTGGTGCAATACTTCAAACTACAGAAGAGATGATGATGATTATGTATCATCATTTGAGCTGCACTCTATGATTTTTTCTTGCCGTCTTGTTTGTAACTTAGATTAAGTTCTGTGTCAGTCTCAGGATAAGGCACACTCGCCTTTCTCTTGGTGTCTTCGTTAAACTGTGTATGACACCTGCAACTGTATTTGAGCATTTTTGCGTCTTCATTTCCTTCTCAGGTGGCCTACTGGCAGGCATATGATGGCTCTGTCATCAGAAAACTGGAGGGTTCGCAGTCGGGGTTCATCAACGCCATGCATATCTCACAGGACGGCAGACACTTTGTGACAGGTATGGCCCATTACACAGTTGCTGTTTGTTACGTCGTTGTGCTCCTTTTAATGATTTTCATGTCGGTGTAATTCAACCAAAAATAAATGAGTAATGTACAAACTCTCTTTAGTGCACAGGTTCTGTTATACAGAGGGTCATCAGTTCACGCTTGCCCCTGATTCAGAGCTTATTATACTCACACTTGAGTCAAAATAAATTGCCTTTTTTTTTGTAATTATATTTTCAGATAATGTCTTTTATGGCGTTCTAAGGTATATACTCCAATTCCTCTCATTCCTCCTCTCACATATATTTATTCAATCTTTTCAATCCAGGTGGAGATGACAAGCTGGTGAAAGTGTGGGACTACATGAATGGTGAAGTGACCCATGTAGGTGTAGCTCACGGTGGCAGCATCACCTGCGTCAGGATCTGCTCCAACAACCGCACTTTGATCAGCACCAGTGCAGACGGAGCCATTCTGCGCTGGAGGTTCCCTCACCCTCCTTCCTCTTAGATGTGACCTGGTCCCGGACACTGAAGCAAACACAAACTTTCAGTTCACTTTATTTTCGTTGATTTTTCCAGTATTCTTCTTTATTCTTTGAGTGGATTTACACTCCGAACCAAAACAAATTAAAGTCATTTCAGTGAGCAACAATGGCTGTACTGTAAGTAGTTTTTCTGCTGAGAGAAGACAGTACACTGTGGATTTATAAAACATTTAGTCCTTTTTACTTTATGTTCACGTTGCTGTGGTGTAGAGTTCAGATAATTTGTTCATATTAAATATGAAATAATTTGCATTTTTGCTCATCAATCTGCACTCAATACCACGCAATGTCACTGTAAAAAGGATTTTATTTATTTATTTATTTTAAATAAGACTCTTCAGACTCATTGCTGTGACAGTTGTGGTCAGGTGCCTCCTGTTTAGCTTTGATCATCCTTGAGAAGTGTCTACAAATAGACTAGTGTCCGTAGCTCACACCTGTGGATGTAAAGGTTTCACAGTTCATACTATTTGCCAAGACAAAAACCAAGTTAAAAAAAAAAAACACTCTGCAGACCTCTGTGATGAAATTGTGGGGAGGCAAATATCAGGGCAATGGTATAAAACCATTTCCAAGGCTTAGAGTGTTCCCAGAAGCACAGCAGCTTCAATAACTGTGAAATGGAAAAAAAGTTTGGAACCATCACGACTCAAACTGCTGAAGTTGGCTGAAATTGAGTAACCGAGCAGGACGGGCATCAGCCGGTGAGGTGAGCAAGAACCCAACAGTCAGTCGAAGCCGGCTTCAGAAATCCTCTGCAGAGATGGATCAACCTGCTGGATGGATGACCCTCTGCACAGCACTCCATCAGTCAGGCTGATATGGTGGAGTGGCCACTCTTGAGTAAAAGCCATATGACAGGATTCAAAAGGAGCATGAGGAAGACGATGAGGCAAGAACTGACCTTTCCAAGCCCGGTGTCTGTGTGGTGAACACTAAGACCTACTGATCATCTGGCTAAAACCATCCCCACGGTGAAGCATCACAGGGTGGCATCACGCTTTGGGGGTGTGCCTCTCAGCAGCAGGGACAGGTCAGAGATGACGGTGGGACAGATAGTCAAACAGAGATGTCTTGATGAGATGGTGAAAACTCACCTTTCGGGATTACTGTGCTGTAAAGCGCACAAGCAAAACGAAGTGGAGTGGTTTTAGAAAAAGTCTCAGACTGTCCTCTAGCAGCGCAGCCAAAGCTCAGAGTGCCACCCTGTAATATCTGCAGATCTGTGGAGACACATGAGGATCTCATGGACACTTTCAATCCAATCTGATGAAGATGGAGGCTAAAGGGGCCCTCTGCAAAGCACTGAAATTGTATGAATGAAAGATTTCAGTTTTTAGAGTTTTTGAAATTAAATCTATGAAAAACAAACTCTAATCTGAGCAACAGTTCACATAAACGTAAAAACAAAACATATTCCTAACATCAAACTGTCCACATGATTCTTTGTTATGTTACTTGAGAACAAAAAACCAGCTGATAATAAAATCAGGATAAGTACAGAAGGTTAAATATACACCTCACTCAGATTATGATTCCTCTCACTGCTGCTGTAGCGACAAAAAACAGACCCAGGGTTTTAGCCACTTAAGCATTTAGCTGCTGTCAAATGCCCCCAACCCCCCAACAACAAAAAAAGTTAAATAACAAACCTTCAGTATAAACTAAGTCAGCAAAAACACCCCTGGCTCATCATCTTTGTCTTTTTACTGCACTGCTCTTGAACAGAGGATTGCTGCAAAACTCATTTTCATGCAAACACACGAGACCACAGTTAGCCTCAGAATCTTTTTCATTTTGTTGCACCGCTGTAAATGTCCTTCATTTTTTCCCCCCATAACAACGCAGGAGTAAGAGCATGAGGGAAATTATGGAAATATTAGATGGATACCTGACTATCTATTTCAATAAATCAGCACATCTGGTCCACTAAATTCAATCTTTAGTACTGGTGAGCTGTGAAATTAAGCTTCAGATGATTAGAATCTGAATATGGCACAAAAGATTGCTGGATTCCCATTGAAAAACAGAAGTGCACATAATGTGGTCCGGCCAAATGGGTCTGTAAAACATCCATTTTACTTACTTTTGTGGAGCTTCCAGGGAAACCGCAGCAGCAGCAGTAGCAGCATTAATGTGCATGAAGACAGTAGCCAGGCTATTTATAGGATGATGGTGTGTTACAGAGAATGTATTTCATTAACAGGATAAAACCCTATGTGCAGGTGAGGTGAACGGGACATCCTTTGTGTAAAATCCTACAGATGTGTGCATGGGAGTAGTTTTATGGGAGTTCAGTGAGCAGCTTTCTGTCACACTATGTTGATTTTAATGCTAGGGTTGGTGCAGATGTTAACACAGGTGATGTATAATTGGTCCTACAGGGGGCAGTTTAATGCTACGGTGCTTGACACCTAGTCTATTAAAGACACCAACTTCCTTGTTTCCAGTGAAATGAACTAGACGTGGAAAGTTGCATGCTCCAGCCAGGGTGAATGACTTCACTGTTCATTGTATACGCATTTCCTTTGAAAGTAATCCAATCCAGGTTTACTGAATTGTTGTCCGAGGGGCGGGAATTAGACAGGATCCTCCAAGTAGTTCATTGTTGCTCCATAGACTAGACAGGAGGGGGAGAGGAGAGAGAGGGAGGGAGGGAGGTGGTGAGAGAGTCCGCGAGGCGCACGATCCAGCGCTGAGAGCCATCGATGAGGAAGTCTGGCTGAACCTGCGATGTGTGGAAGGAGGGGAGTCGCTCACCCATCAAAACACGGACCGGTGACAACAGCGTACTGGGAGATGTCAAGGGAATAATCTCATCAATCATGTGCCTTACTGGCACCGAGTCGGTGCCACCTCAGCGGTAAGGTCTGTGGAGAGGAGTAAAGCAGCGGAGGAGGAGGAGGAGGAGGAGGAGGAGGGGTAGACAGTGCTGGCAGACAGGTGCGACTCCACTGCCTGTTTCATTTTCTCTCGGTCCTGTTGAGCGGCACAACCATGGATACCCGCAAGGAAAACAAGGTAAGAAAACAGCCGATGAAACCCAAAACGACAAAGCGCAAGGAGAAGAAATACAAAACTGGGAGGTTTATCAGGAGGAAATCGCTGCGATCTTTTGGGAATTTCATGGGAAGGATCCTTAAAACTTTGGGCACTTTGGCGCACTTTGGCGACGCGGAGCCGCCGGACGCGGAGGAC
>OOFC01018133.1:0-12015 GCA_900323345.1 Pseudochromis fuscus
GTGCACCGCGTTATAAGAAGCATAGAATAGAAACTACTGTAGTGGCTGGGGTTGTGTTATCATCCATCTAGATGAAGCTGCGCTAAAGTGAATGTCAACAAAACAGTCAGATAAGTCAGTCAGTCAAACTTTATTAATAGAAAACAAACCAACGTTCTGACAACTCTGTTCACTCCCAAAACAAGCTAGTACATTCACAATACAGTACCGTACGTACCGGTAGCTCTTACCGGTATTTGCGCCGCCTTCATTGAAAACAATATATTTCTAACTCCATTTGTCACAGTTCAAAGCTACATGACCAGCTGTTGTATTTTTTGTCCGAGGTAACGTCAGTGACGTAGTATTATCTTTTACCAACAGCAAGGTACAACAGGTAGTGCAACTTTTTATCATGTAGTTAGTGCATCACAAACATGGAGGGAACTTTTCCCTGATTCAGTAAACATGTAAAAGATAAATGTTAAATCAAACGTGCAATCACAATATACGCCCCCTGACTACGGTAGCCATAATTAACCAATATTGATTCATATATAAGGCGCACTGTCGGTTTTTGACAAAATTAAAGGCTTTTAAGTGCACCTCATAGTGCGGAAAATACGGTATTTATCTGTTAGCTGCATTACAATAAAACTACTTACCAGATGTGCTTGTAGGTGAATTCCTCCACTGTACACTAAACTTTGCTACTGTGATGTTGTGGAGTCAATGAAAGGTGGAAAGATGATAGCTGATGATAGACAGATCACTCTCAGTTCCCACTAACTTTAGAGATTCACTGGTGCATGCCCCACTTACTATTATAAAACAAGACTCCATACAGCACGCTGAAGACATTTCTGTGCTCTTTAATAAATGTATTTCATGATTGCACCTCATTAGAGTGAAATGTTGCACAAGCTTCCACAGTGAGGTGTGGGGATGCTCCACACAGAGCACACACTTTAGCCTCCTTCTCAGTCTAAGAACATGTGTGACCGAGATCCCCACCGGCTGACTTCCCTCTTCCTCCCTGCACATATGATTGACCTAAATAAAAATTGTAATCATGTGACCGTCTCCCTGAGTTTTCTAAAAGTTACTGGACTGAATGGATCAAATTCTGATACATTTTCCTAAGTTGTAATGCTCGGGAAAAAAAATCACAGTTTTACAGCTGCACTTTTCCAGTGATTGTGTGTGGAGGAAAAAAGACTTTTAAGGACAGTGTGAATTATATGATAAATGCACGACTTGTAATAATGAGGTTTGCCAAAATTGCTGCACTTTTTCTCACGGCCTGCGCTCTACAAAAACTAGGATAAATTTGAGTCTTTTTTGTTTGAGTGAACCTTACAAGAAAAAGAAGACGAAAAATATAAATCTGGGTCACGGAGAGATTAAAAACCTTCCCTTAATAAAGTCCTTTAAGCAGCACCTAACCCACAAGAAAAATATTGTACAGTACCTCAACTTCCAGAGCTTGTTACAACAGGAGCATTATGTCATGTGTTTCTGCCAACCCTCATTATTATTTGACTATTTAAAATTCCATGAAACTGCAGGATAATGTCAAATAATTGTTATGCGAGCCAAAGCTTCCAGTGTGGCCTCCACAGAATAATCGAGCTGCGTCTGTTCTCCATATCAACAGATGGACACACAGACAGTAAGTAAACAGTGCATACCAATGAAGAGCTCAGCTCTCAGCTTCACCCCTCCAGGAACTGCGGAGTAATCACCATATTTGGATGGCCTCAAATCCTCGGGTGCTAGTGAAGATTTGTAATTGGAGCTGAATGGTTGCAAACTGGCTTCTCCCATGAGAGAGATTTAGCATGCCCTGCACCAGCCAATGCGGTGGCATTTTGACAAGTTTGGGTGGGGTTCACGTCATGGACCGGCCATCTGGCATAACTGTCCGTGTCACACAATAACACAGATACCCTCCAGAGCCGGAGACTCGAGTCTGGAGGGCCTCTCTGTCACTGTGTGAGTCTTGGAAGCAGGACAATAGCCCGCCAGCTTTGTTTTCTGGTTGCTGCATTATTTTGCTTCTCCATGTCTGCGACTGCCTCTGTCTGTCTGATCGGAGGAAACTCTGTTATGAGACAAGACCTGAAAGTCTGATCCGTTGCTTTTTCTGCCTGTAGCAACTCAACATAGGTGCAGGGATTCAAGAGATGTAGCTTTGTGATGGAGATGCAGTTTACAGGCTTTAAATGTAAACTTTTGAGGATATTTTTATGCAGGCTTCAGTTTTGATGTAGCTGCTGGCTTTGATTCATATTTCATGTTTTCTCCATTTCGTCTTTTATTCTTTAGAATTTTGTTTGAAGGAAAGCAGGAAAAAAAAAACTTGAATATGCATAAATTAATCCATGAAAATGCTTTTTTTCCACACAGTTTCTTTCCAAAAACAGACTGCTTGCAAACAAAAATAGAAGCTTTTAACACATATTCTGAAAGGAAGAATTGGACTGTGTTCATCTGTGGGTAGCGCATCGCGCCGACACTGTGAGGATTAAGAGCTCTATTCCCACAGCGACTACACGAGTTAAAAATGTATGTACACATGATCCTGTGAGGCACTTTGTATAAAAGCATCCAGCAAGTAGGCTGTTATGTTCTGGTCAAAAAAAGATGACAATGACTAAAGGCCCACGCTGCTCACTGCGGTGCTGCGACCGGGACAACGTCTAAAACTAAACTCTAGCATTTGACGACACAACTTTAAAATCTTTTTTGAGAACTTGAAATTTCCCCGTAGTTCCTGCAAAGTTGTCTTCAATTCATTGTTTCCGACGCTGTCCGACACTCCAAGCGGCACCGTGGCACTTTCATCATTTCACTACGAGGCAATTACAGCTCAACATCTGCCTCTTCCACTCACATCCAAAGCGTCAGCTGCATGTGACTCCTCTGCAACACCAGGCACCGATCGGATTCTCAATGTGTCCGAGCGCACATCTGTCTTAATGCTCGCTCCTCACAATCCATTTGTCCAAATCCCTCTGACATGATACAGTAAACCCCATAACAGCTATAAATTATACAGTAACCTTCAGAATGTGTCTGATTTGGCCTTTGTGAGATTCAGCCTCAAATTCAAAGATGACCCCGTTTTTAGTGAATGATTTAAGAGCAGGAGTGGATTTATGCGTGTCCAAAGTGATGCGGCAGAGTGCTAAATATTGATGTTGAGGGGAGGTGGGGGATTCAGCGATCTCTTCAAGAAGAGGAAAATAACTCGTTCTAGAGAGGTTTAAAGCCTTCAAAGGCCAAAACAAATCTATGAAATATTGAAAGCTGGGAGAAAAGCTGCATTAAATCGAGCACTGCCACTCATAACGGCAGCCGGCATGTCAAGAGGAGGACGACTCTGATTTGGAAATTGGTAGCACTAGACCTAGACACTAGACTCTGAACAACGAAATGTTGTTCTTTTCAAACATTTAAACCACGCTAGAGTTTGCATGGTAGTGCAAGCACAGCAAATGTAGAGCGCAGAACTGCAGAGGCAGGAAGTTAATCTTTTACTGTAATGGCTCATTTGGAAACAATCTGTATTCATTTGCTCTTCATGTGAAAGGCCCAGTTTGCATGGGGTTAAAACTGTAGTCAGGCAGCTACATTAAAATCCCTCATTCATAGCTTCAGGATGATTTATCTACCATCGCCCCTACAGCAGGTAAATACGCCTTTATCGAGCTGGAGATGCATTTCCTGTATCAATGTGTGGCATATATTTTTCTTCAGTCAAATATTTGTAAATTCAAAGCTAACATCTGTGTTCTGATGCCACAAGAAATATCTACCACCTCCTCTAATATATGCCAGATTGTTATTTTTATTATTTATTGTGCATAAATTATTTGTTTAGAATCACATATTTCTCAGTATAAAACAAAAGCATTTGAACTCAACATTTGACATCCTGTCTTGGCCATTTGAATGCCCTAACAGTCCCCAACAGCAGCTTGTTTTTCCGTCTGGTGTCAAGCCACACAAAGATTTTTCAAAGGGCCCTGCTTCAATATTGGATCAGATTGTGTAAATAACAAATACATTTGCTTATATTTGTTTACATCTTTGCAAATCTGGTCCATGGAAAGTCACGCAGCCTTAACTGCTAGTACTCCCTGATCTCCCGTAGACATGGGTGTACAGACCAGCATTGTTATTTTCAATATATACTTTGTCAATAAAAACACATGTTCCTAATGGTGTGAACTTTTCAAAATTTCGCCATAACTTCTATTTTAAAGTTATGAATATAAGCTTTAATGGGAACAGCTGGTGTTTGTTTGGTTTTGTTAACTCATGTTCCCATCACATGATGTCAGTACTCGTTATTTCATTCATTTGGTTAGTCCAATATTGGATAGAGAAAATGGAGCTGGGATTTTGGGTGCGGCAGATTGGCTTTATAGGGGTAACATGAAATCCAACAAAAAACAGCTCAACATGCGGCATTTAATATAGATCCAGAGGCAGTGTGTCATGGGGATGCTACAGGCAGGCTTCAGCCCCAGTCAAGCAGCATGATGACTTGGGTGTCATCACCGGCCGCATTCAGACCTTCAGACTTCGCATCTGTTCATGCTTTCCCATTCAGATGGCACTTGGTCTAAATGCCCTGTCGTCTGCACAGAAAGGATGTGTGTTTTTATTGACGCTAAGTATACATACAGTTTAAAAATCTGACTTATGAATCCACTCATAAGGAGCATGTTTATGGAGGATCAGCTTATTGCACAAATTCACATATGGTAGATTGTATTCACTGCCTAATGACTTCCCGTATAAACAATGTAAATGTAGTTATGTACAGTGAAATACCATTTTTTTAAAATTCAAAATCCTCAAAAAATATAAATTTAATCAAACTGCTGGATTTCAATAAAAACCCATTTACATTGTGTGGCTGGATACTGACCTCTGTCATTGTATATCACCACTGAATGTTGGTAATGTAATCACTGCATGACTTCAATCCAATGGTATAAATAAGAAGGATGTTCGCTCCACTTGAAATTGTCATTATTGTACGCGGCCGCCTGCTGATTGTCAGGTGAGCCGCTGAATTCATTACCATGATTCCTCCAGACCGAGCGGGATTGATTCCCATCTTTTTTTCTGAAACTGTGTCGCCATCGCCTCATCTACATGTCATTATTGGAACATCTTTCATTTTACCAGGTACCGTTTCACCATGTTGGGATGTGGTGTCCCTGCTGCTGCTGCCACCACAGCACACTGCACAACAACAACATATATGCACACCGCAGATATGCATCATCAAGGCACACGCCGGGTATCGGAGCGTGTGTCAGCACAGTCGCGAGTGAACGTGACGTTTCTCCTTTCTCGTCAAGCCGTCATCCCAGAAGGCTTAGCATATAAACAGCGTTAGTTTCTTTGCCATAATTGAGCATTATAGATAAGAAGCATATCTGGAGCTGCAGCTGGGCCTGTGAGGCTGCCATCCCATCAGCACCTACGCACTGGGAGAAGGCCGGGAGTGACATGCATGGCTGATGACAAGAGTCTCAGTGTGACCGTGAGCTGTGGGACAACAGCCGAGCTCAAACAATGACGCATCCAGTGCTGGTCACAAGAGTAAACTGAATAGTAGCACATTCACTTGCTAATAGCGATATCTGTTTTTTTTTAAGAAGCTTATTTTTAGAGTGTTTCTGCTTCAAGTGACAGAACCCCAGAAGAAAAGGCAGCGGCTACGTATGAGGTTAAAACGAGAGTGCTACTCTACATTTGCAGAGTGTGGAGAGTGGTTTCCTTCTTCTTTTTTTTTGCTTTTCCAAAACAAAAAACACAAGTGCCAATGAAAGGAAGAGTCCAAAACTGTGAGATCATGCTGTAATAATGAAGCAGTAATTGGTAACTAATGAGCCATATTTGTTACACAGTATAGTCTTGCAATGTCAAAACAACAATCATCCTAAAAAATGATATTATTTAACTCAACTACACCTTTTATAAAATATTTTTGTTATGTTATGTTAAGTCAAAGTCTAAAATAGTGCTTTCAACCAACTCATGGAACTAACACTTGTTTAATACCTGGCTCCCTGCAGTTGATTCAAGATGTAAGAAACAGTTGCCATTTCAGCTCAAATGTTAAAGTCTGTTACCTGTCAGAAACACAGACGTATTAAAATAGCTACACATAGCGCCTCCATTCAGCCTTGCAGACGGTTTCTCCCGGTGGCCACTTGCAATATTACAACAACAAAAAAATGTGCTTGCATCCCAAGAACATTTTTTCTTCTGAAGACCACAAACATAAAAAGATCATTTTCACCAAGGAGGTGATGTTTTTGCCCATGTTTTGTTTATATATATTTATTTGCCTGGCTGTTAGTCCATCACCCTTCTGTTAGTAACACAGGGGGAAACTAATGAACAGATCTTAATCTTTTAAATTTTGTTGAAGATTTTAGGTGCTACCCCAGGAACAACCGGTCTTGATGGGTTAGGGCAGAGGATAAGATCCTGATCTGGTCAAATGATTCAACAAGATGATGTTGCCACTTCACCACAAGAGGGCAACAGTGTTCAGTCTATAGAATCAATACAACTGGATTATGGCTTGGTATAGGTTTGCACTCTCTGATTCGTATTGTTGTGTTTTTGTGAATCTATAGGTTTGTACTGTTTATTGTGGGTTTGATTTGGTGCCAATGAGTTTTCCCTCTGGGGAATAATTAATATTAATAAAACTTTATAATCTAATCTGACCTGAGTGCTTTCTAGTTTAAATAACAAAGAATTTCAAATGCTGGCTGTGTTTTGTAAATGCATTTCTGCATTTACTCTCTATTTACCACACCACATTCACTCCCCACCATTACATTTGAATGTCCACTTTCTGTCCACAATGGATCAGAAAAAGTGGGATGTTTTTTCCAGCACTGGCCACATACTATAGATACCAAAATGACTCGACAGCTTAATTAGAGTGGGAAGGGACTGAAAACCCACTTATCCAACTGGATCGCGGGGGTGCTGGAGCCTATCCCAGGTGGCAATGGGCGAGAGGCAGGGTGAATTTTCAAATCAGTGACTGAATGTTTCTTTTCAAAAGTTTTACAGATGACACCAGTCAGCAAAGGGTGAATTAATTCTTTAGTTGTGTTTTCAGTGCACTAATTAAAAGCATTAGGTTTAAAGTCTACAGCTTCAATGTTCATATGAATATTGGCTGACAAAATCCTTCACAGTGTTAAAAATATGCATTTCTATCTCTTTGTAAATAATGGCAGCTAATCTTGTTTGTGTGTGGTGTTCATTCAGGCCAGTCAGACTCACAGGGCTTCAGCAGGTAAGTACCAGCAAGGAGGTATTTACTGGTTCTAATGCAGTACTTAAGGTCAAAACGCTGCTTCATAAGCTTGTTAACAAGCTTAAAACCCCCTCATCTGATTACCCAAAGCTGGTGGCATCCACAGCAGAGCAGTGCAGCTGATAACCCTCATGTTGCTCATTTCTGAGTAGAATGGGCCGCTGATAAAGCCCAACCATTGTTTTCTTGTTGGGAGTCTGGTGACCGTTCATCAGACAACCATAAAAGGAATTCTCTGACTTGTTTATGTCCTTCCAATCTAATTGGACCCTGCTGCAGCTCCCATGGCATGCCATTGGTAGGCAATAAACAACAGTGGGAATGGGCAATTACTTCATATCGCTGCTGGACATGGTAATAGTTATTGGCGCACTGAGTCCTCCTCTCACCATAGTTATTCCCAGTGGCCATAGAATACAATTTGTGGTCTGTGCACGATTCAGAAAAAAAGGCCAGTGACCTGGGATATGAGGATATGATTAAGTATGCCATTAAAGAGCTCAAGACAAATCATGGAGGGATTGTGACAGCCAGCAAATGTTTCCAGGCCGTGTGCGCTCTCCTGCCTCTCTCAAAGAAAAATGACATAACTGCGATTGATTGCTTTTCCTTTGCCGTTTCCCGACTTGGACTGCATCCAGAGGGATTGGTGCTTAAAGAGATTGTTTGCAAATGGTAAATTTAAATTTGTCAGAGCCGTATCGAACATCTGGATTTGCTGAATGAATGAATTTGCAACTTGTTATGTGAGGCTCCATTTGAAATTCAGTGTAACTGCCTGACACCGAACGTAATTAATACTGAATGAATCTGATTTATCAAATGTATTTTACATCTTTCTGAACAACTTCCTGAGCCTACTTCTTGGGTCCAAACTGCTTTTATCCTGTTGTATATTGCTGTGGTAACTAGAGGCAGGCGTCAGTGCCAGCTTTGCACTTAGTTCATGGCTTGTTCCTCTTTTCACTCCATAACCGACTGTTACTCTCTCCACTTGTGAAAGACCTGCAAAGTGTGTTCCAGCTACTTTGACTCGAATCTGCTGCGCACGGTGCTAATATGACTCTTCGGATTTTGTATGTCTAGCTTCACAAGAAGCAAATGCCTTCCAGCCATTACTCGGAGAAAAAAGCCAAAAATGCATTACACATATTAAATGAGACAATGCATATTTTATATACGTTTTAAGCTGGGAAACCCCCACAGTTTTCATTTCACCAGTAAAAATGGTGGAGACACTGTGTTTCTCCTGCACAGCAGTGATACTGTATGGGGGCTGACTGGCTCCCTCGCACTGGTTCTATATAAAGTCAAGTGACTGAGAGAATGCATTGTACTTTTTGAGAGGGAGCGCCTGCTGGCTGGATGCCAGATGCCAAGCATAACTCAAAGTGACAGAGTGACCCTCAAATAGCTGCCGAAAAAAATCCAGCATGATAACAAGATCATGCGGAAACGTCCACAGCTGCAGCTGTTTTGGGGCCATGAAGCTGTGAAACATCCTTAACTATCCCGACTGTTGAAAAATCAGTCTAATGGACTGTCAAGCTTTTTTCTATATATTGGGTTAGTGTGGGATACTGTATTCTGTCGCTCCATATATTTTCTATTTTTCAGGGTCTTCATGGGACTAAATTGTTGAAGAGATATTACAAAATCTGTACAAAATGACCTCTACTGGTGACCAAGCTAAAATACAACAACAGCAGCAGAAATTGCTCCCTCCTCCACAGCTTCTCAATCACAACTGTAGCCTTCAGCCTGAGCTGTGGTGGGCTGCAATTTTAAAGGAGAAAACAATAGACTAGAAATAAAGTAACTTCACTGACTGACTAGAAACCGATCAATAACACCAAGCAAAGCAGCAACAAACCTCTACACTGCGGTCTCATTATTTGGCTTAAGAACAAGATGTTTTAACTTTTGTAGATGAATCACTGGTTCAGAATACATCCTTGCTGTGAATGACGAGTTTAAAAAAAGTGAGTTTGGGTGGAAAATATATTTTCCACCTGAACCAGTGTTATTGATCAATCCAGCCCTGGATCCATGCATTAAGGCCTGATCATGATGTGAGGAAGTAAAGCTTTTCCGTGACAGTCACAGAATTTGAGTTGTGATTTAACAGCAATGTCCCACGAGTAAGAAGCGTGCCGTGGAAAAAGCTTTAATCCAAGAAACATGTTTCTTTCGTTGCATACAGCGACAGTCACTGTGGACCAGGAAATATCATTAGCTATCTATTTTTTTATTTCTCCCCTGTTACATAAATTGTTTATAACTGCAAGATATTTTTTGGCTCAGAGTGACTAAGAAGAAAGAAAATGAAATTGGACGTTCAAGCCATGTTAGTAAACAGTAAAATGGCAGAAAGTAGTACAAAGCAGTGGAAATGAAAGAGCCGTTGAAAAATTCTTATATTGGCTTTAGAATAGTATCAGTTCATCAATAAATATGGAGAAACATTATAAAACATTTGCTGTGTTCTCTTCTTGATTTTTCCTCGCTCTATATGAGCGCAAAAATATGGACATTTGAATTATTAATCAAACAATTGGCAATCCAATTGGCAAAATAATCAATAATTAAAATACAAATGTCATTCATTCAAAGAGTGGTTTAAAGCACTCACCACTAACTTTACCCACTTAATGCAATAAATATTGTGCAGTCGTGTGTTGTATAATACATTTTGAATTGGATGGTATTCTTTTCTTTATATTTATTATGAGGAGGATCCCTGTGAATAAATACAGGACTGTCTTTGTTATTGTCAGGATTTCCCATGGGAGGCTAAGTTAGGCAGAGTCAGATGTAACCTGATTTTAAAGATTGCTGCTCTGCTGAGGGGAGACCAAAATCTGCCCCTCAGACTAATGGCCATGTAATGAAATACAAGTCTGTCATTCCGTTATAGAGCCGTTACATTAGACTCTCCTTCAAAAGTCAGACTGCTTGTTAAATCTGATATGTCTCAGCAGCTGCCTCCAGTGAAACGACAGGAGCTGCTGCTGCTGCTGACATACAGACTTCCTCTGAGTGAGATCCTATACAGAAGTATAGACATCAATACGGAAAGCATAAGTTAATGTGAAGTTTACAGCAAGTCAATTATAGGATAGAGATGTCAGAGTCTGATGTGCTGTTGAAGAATCCAGCCCAGAAAGTGGATCAACACATGAACACATACAGGAAAGTGTTGCACTGTAATGCATCAGCTCGGCTTCATTAGCCTCTTAACAAGTAAGGTTCAGGCAGCAGACCTTTACTCGCCAACACGTTTGACACTGAACCATGTGTAAAATAAGGACGATTTCCCTTTCAACTGAGGCTTTAGGCTGACAGAAAAATATGCATGAGTCATTGTCCAAGGTCTAAGGACAACCTCACCTGGGTGCATCTTATGCGCAAGGGCTGTCTATATTTATATAACAGTGATGTTGTTGTTGTTTTTTTAATGACGAAGTTCAATCCTACCGTTTAACTGGTTGTAGACCACATCCTCCAGCCTCTCCAGCCTCTGGAGAATGGACTGCCTGTCCACCAAGTTGGAAACTTTGCCATTCCTGGCTCGCAGCCTCTGGTCTGAAATGCGCCCTATCTGGATGAGCTCCTCGGATCGGTCCTGGATCCTGCAGTACACCGAGAACAGGATAATCCCCACGAACACTAAGATGTTGACGGTCAGCAAAGTTTTGATTTTGCGTGCCACAGCCATTAAAAGAGATATATTGCCTGGCTGACTCAGTCAAGCCCAGTAGCGGTTCATGTGTGGTGGCCTGCTCTGTCACCTTTACTGTGTGTGTGTGTGTGTGTGTGTGTGTGTGTTGCAGGAGGGGTTTTTTTTTTTTTTTTTTTTGTTTTTTGTGCCTCTGTATGAGAGAAGGTCAACTCCTGGCAGCTGACTGATCTGGTTCAGCACCACGGACAGCTCAGGAGGCTGCGCTCCCTCCTTCGTGGCGGGGCATCACGGTCGTCACATGGAAGTTCAAGGTGGGAAAGGTTGCCTGCTGTCCGCTGCGCTCGGCACCAGCCGGTGAGCAATGCTATATATATATATATTTTTTTTTAATGGGCTTCAATAGCCGAGAAACAGCTGCACACGCTCCCTCCTCTCTCTGTCTCTCTCTCCCCCGTCGCTTGAGCTACATATTACAAGCGATAAATGATGCCGGGGAAGACATCCATCCTCCTGCACAGCCCACAGCAGTTGCAAAACATCTCTCCTCTCCGCAACGTGGTAAGTCGCCAGTTCCTTAGCCCCAATATGTCTCGTCCATCTTACAAGAGAGGCACCGCAATAACCGCTCGTACGGACGCATCTTCCGGCGGCTTTCCTCTGGCATCTCCTGTTTTCTTCCCTCGTCCCCAAATAAAGACGCTGTGGTCGCTCGGTCCGTCCTGCTTTGCAAATATGAACCAGAGGAGCTTATGTCCAGAATATATGTGCACGCTTCAAAAACAAGGCGGCGTTTCTCCTCCTCCTCCTCCTCCTCTCTCTATCTCTCTCCCTCTCTTTCTCTCTCTCTCTCTCTCTCTCTCTCTCTCTCTCTCTTTCTCTTTCTCTCTCTCTCTCTCTCTCTCTCTCTCTCTCTCTCTCTCTCTCTCTCTCTCTCTCTCTCTCTCTCTCTCTCTCTCTCTCTCTCTCTCTCTCTCTCTCTCTCTCT
>OOFC01018134.1:4072-18789 GCA_900323345.1 Pseudochromis fuscus
GTTCAAAGCAGCTAATTAACTATTTATTTTCTTATTTTTCCATTAAAAAGCCAGAATCTATCAAACAAACAGAGGTAAATTGGTACGATCCAACCACTGCTATACTCGGGTGATTTTATTAAATAGTGATAATGATAACATGATGTGCTGCGATGAGTTTCTAGCTCAGTAACCCAGGTTGTTATGTTTCCCTTCCCCTATACAGACAGATATTAAACAGCCTTCACTGCATTGTCTGACTCACTGCTGTTAAAGTGTCGATGTCGCCCTCTGCTGGACATGACAGACTAACTCCTCCCTGATCCACTGCTCCATCAGCCTCCATCTAACCGCAACCTTTCACCTCTGCAGACACACATGCACACATCATAAAACAGAGACTCCTCTTACTTACTCAACTCAGTTTATTTACAGAGTGTTTGAAGAGCCATGTATGCAAATGTACTGAAATTACCCACAGAACTCTTCTTTTTTCTTTCTTTTTATTTGTTTACACATGGGGAGCTGATTCATCAGAGTTTGATCTCTCAATATTTTTGATCTATATGCTTCAAAAATCCAGTGAGTGACTGTTTCTTGGTTTAGATTACTGTCAAGTCCCTCAGGGGAAACAATAAATTAACCAGGGTTTCTTCATTTTTTTAGCCATGCTCCATCTTCCAGACTTGAGTAAATGAGTTAGAAACAGTTAATAATTCTGAGTGAGGACAGGCCACAAACAAATCTAAGCAACACCGAGCCTGCGACAGTCAGAAAGCAAGAAGAGAGATAAAAAAAGAAAGTTTTACTACAGCCAGACGTCTCAGCCAGTCCTCCCTCACACAAACCATACTGATGATCACTGTGGTGCCTAAACTATTTAACAATCTGATCCCTCTAACCTATCAACAGTCTCCAAAGTTTCAGGATTTATTTCTACTTTTCTACAGAGCAACATATTCGACACGAGGTTTCTCTCCGGCCAATAGAAAAACCATCATGGCATGATAAAATGTTGAACTTTAAATGTTTTATTGTTGTAACATCACTTTTTCTGCTACCATGACAACCAAATCTCCCCTCGAGAATCAATTAAATGCACTTGCATAATCATCACAGATCAATATCACAGGAAAAGGGTGAAAGCAGGTAAAAGACAGAAAGACTAAATCCTCCTCAACTTTCCCCTGTAAAGAAAACAACCCCCTCAAATCTGAAACTATCTGGTGTCCTGATATCAGTTTGGTTATGGTACGTGTCTTTTTTTTTTTGGGTGTTTTATTATTTTTATTGAATGAACTGAAAATAAAATAGAGAACAGGCAACATAGAGACATGGACAGACAGTTTTTTAAAAAAGGAAAATAAAAACAGAAACAAGTTAGCCTCCTACACTTGTCATTTTCAACACACCTCAGCACAACTTGTGTCACTCTTCCTTTCTGAATGTGTTGGGAATGACATTTTTTTAAGCATGTGGAAGTGGGATCTGCTCGCCCTCCCCAAACTGACCAGCAACAAACTGAATTAAACAATGTTGAAACTAACTACTGCAAAAAGTCCAACAGTTCACATTAAACCAGTAGATTGTGATTGTTTCTCAACTAACTGGGCTCAGGCATCTAACAAAAAACTGCCACTAAACGCTTTCAAATGTAAGCTGCGGCTTCCAGATTTATTTCTACAGTAAAACAAATGTCGGCCTGAGCCTCCTCCAGTTACCTGTGGATGGCCAGAAAGTTTGACTTATTTCAGCAAGAGCTTAAAGTTCCAGTTTATATGTGATTGAAGAAGAGTTTGAGGATTTATTTGCTGTGTGGCATCTTTTAGATTTACTTCGCTTTCATCTATCATTTTACAGTAAGATCACCTTTTGCTTTGTGTTATTCTTGAATGTGTTGAACTCACATTACTCCTTTAAATAAGTAAAGGGAAACCTCATTAGTCATATTTTTTTGTTTCCTACACGTGTCACCTCTCACAAAAAAATACACATACAGATGTGTTGACAAATAATGCACGTGTTAAAAGAAGGACAGCTTTAATCCATGTATATTTTGCAAACGTACCAGTATGCGCCTATAGTTCAGGACAACATATTGCATGTGATTTTTAAGACTGTAGTGGGGAGGGTGTCATTCTCTGTCCATGCATTTAAATAGCAACACAGGAAAAGAAAAAAAAAAAAAAAAAAAAAAAGCTAACACACATTAACGCGTCAGTCAGAGGTCTGCAGCAGTAAATCTTGTCATTTCCTTCAAATAGATTTATAATTTTTTTTTCTCTTTTTTTGTTGTTGTGTGTGTCCATTAAATTCAAATGTTGACAGAATAGGAGTACATTTTGTGAATCACATTCAGTCGCCTCGTCTCTCTTCTATACTTCAGTGTTGTTAGCGTAGAGCCTGGTCCATGTTCGGGCTGGAGAGGAGACAGATAAAATAGTTGTGTTGGTGTGAGGGTCGTGTGAAGGGTGCAGGACAGAAAATAAAGTGCTGCAGAGAATAACCAGACACACTGGATCAAACCACAGACTGAATACAGAATGGATGAAGCTACTGTTGGTTTGTAGATCTGATGTTCACCTCTCAGTCAAAAGGAAGCAATACCTGAATTATATTTTGGGGTGGCTGATTAATGTTTCAATCATAAGCATTTCCATGGGAACAGACAGAGAAACACTGTTTAACTCGATTGTCTTCAACAAATAGTTACACAACCACGTTAATGTTCCAATGAATTACTACACAGAAATGTTGGTTATCATCACTTCATTACTCAGCTGGTTTCAGTTGATATAAAAGCTGCTACAAAAGTAACTGTGTGGTCTCAAAGCTGCCAAGAGACACCTTTCGCTTAATCCTCCAATAACAAGGATCCAAACTCTATGAGCACTGATCCATTTTCTTCACAGGAGCTGATACACAATACTTTTATCAAAATGCTGAGAACAGCAAACATCTCCGGTAGAGGAGTCTCTTTATTAGACTGTGTTGTGTCAGAGGGGACGCAAACTGGAAAACGGCATCAATTTCAGTTTCATTATTTGTCTGTGTTCACACTCTATGTTCCCAACTGAGTTCCTCCCACAAAGTCCTTGACAAAGTTTTCAGTTGGCTGCTATTCTCCTCCACCCAGGAGAGCCAGCATTGAGAAAGTGACCAGATCTTTGGATCATCACAGACTTTGTAATGTGGGTGGCAACTCAAAAATCATAATTTTCAATCATGAAATACTCAGTCATCATTTTCCCCCCCACAACATATTTTAATGACGTTAACTCAAGTTAATTCTTCTTTTTAAGAATTTGGTGGGCCAGCTGAGAAAAAAAAATAAAAACAAGAAACCTAATTGCCATTAAGTAGATATTAGTCTTCAAAATGAGACCAGCCCTGAACTCTAGTCTCATACACACTGAGCAGTGTCTTTGGGTTCAAGGTTCCTCACTCCTCCCTTCATATCCAAATATGCTCATATTTGGGTCCGAAAAGCTAATTTGGTGATGTTCAATTGCCAAACTCCTGCCTTCAAAATGTGATTCCACAAACCAATGGTAGCTTCATCAATTCTATCTCAGTCTATGGTCAGAGCTTTTCTCATACTGGAAATCTGTGACTACGAAAAGAGTTAAGTGCAGCTTATCCTGAGTGCTTTAAGGAAAAAAAACTAAACAAAACAAAACATGAATCCACTCCTCACCTGTCTCAATGGCCTGGGTTTCGTTTTTCTTCCACGTATCTGCAACATCATTTGCCAGGGGATCATCTGGGTTGGGAGCACTTAATAACGCCTGGATAGATAGCAACACTGTACGGATCTGCAGGGCTGGAGACCACTTGTCTGTAAGACGGGAAGTTCAGCAAAAGATGCAAAAAGAGGTCAAATATGGGGAATAGCAGAAAAGTGGTCACCAAGAAGCATGTTGAAGCTAATTAGAAATTACTGTGAGATCTACTTGATAATGAAAAACAACTCCAGCTCCTGCAAATCAAAACAATAAAATGTGTGTGACAGTAACTCAGTGCAGATCTTTCTGCAAGTTACAACTTGTTGCAACACTTTCTTTAATCCCATAACACATATTTGGCAATCTCTGCTATTCCTTGCAAATAAATGTCGCCTGGAGTTTGTTTATCTGAAAACTTATTTGAGGATTTAATGCGCTTTGTGCTTTACGCAACTATAACCCCAGTTTCTTTCACTGGGTTTTAATATAATAATTATAACTTTTTCGTTACCACATTCTGACTGTGAACATAAAAACTAGATCATTAAAAGTCTCTGATTTGTGTGGACCTATTAGTCAGGTGTATGCTAACCAGTTCAGGTTATAAAAAGGTATACTCCATATAATATTTTTCACTGTCAGCTAGTGTTAATGGAACTTTCCATTTTCCTTATGTGGACAATGTGAAATAACATGATGCAGACATACACAAAAAGAAAATAATTCAAATGAAATGGGTTTTCTTACCTTTCAAAATGTCTAAACATATTCTTCCCAGTTTGTCAACATTGGGGTGATAGATTTTGGTCATGAATCGCACTTTGGGAGCTGCCATGGGATACTCTTCTGGAAGAAATAGTTCAAGTTTAAATGTGCCTCCTTCAAATGGGGAGTCTTGAGGCCCTGCGATGAACACATGGAAGTAGCGTGCGTTCCCTTCATCAGGTGTAGCAGTGATCCCTGGAACAGGCTCTTGCATCAACCGCTGTGTCTCCTGAACGTGGTGAGAAAGAGAAACACATAACACACACCACCAATTTTGGAAAAAAAAACAAACAAAAAAAAACCACATAAAAAGACAGAGGTGTGGGAAGAACTGTGAGGGCGTCAGCAGACAACAGACCTTCAAGTATTTAATGGATGAGAACGTACAATATGACCCTGGTTAGTCACACATACAGTTTCAACCTCCTCCACAAACAGACAAGACATCATTCCACAAGTTTAACCCAAGAGGAGGAGCATTTCTCACATACCGTAAAATGCTCAACAAATTGGTTTGTCGAAACGTGGTCATAACAAAATTTAAAGTGTCACATTTTCCAACACAAGTTCTTTGAATAACTTATTTTGCTTGAAATCCAGAGTTACAATAACAAATACGCAATCAGGACATTATATTCAAGTGTCGATGTAGTTGCTACTAACTGAATAAAATGACGGTTGTTAACATTGTGTGATCAATTTATTCTCTTTTTACAGGATGAGTTACCACGGGGTGTTTAAAAATTAGATGATCAAGGGTAGACTGTTGTTTTTAGGGACTCTGGGGTAAACATCAACGACAAAAAAACATAAAGAGGAAGCGAGACATTTTGTCATATCTCTGCAGGTGCAATACAATCAACAATAAGGAAACTGGTTTACTCTTTAATAAATAAACTCATTTCCGGGTTGTGAGTGGAAAATAAAAAATAAGTTTTCCTTAACAGATACTAGGTGGTATTTTCATGATGTAAATGTTTTGTCGGTGTCTGTGAAAACCTGCTAAACCTGAAAAAGCTGCTGGATGTAGCGGAAACGGCTGATCGCGCCCACTGCCAGGCCTGGTGCGGGGAAGCTGCGGTGAACTGCGGGAGGACGCCGCAGCGCAACAGGCCTTCAATTTGGCACATTTTTTTGGTTTCGTTTCACACACACACAACAAAGAAATGATAACCTATGTGCTGTACAAATGTAATTTATACGTTTCAAGACCACAAGGGCAGCGATCCACAGCAGCGCGAGGCATGTGTACGACTCAGCAAAGCTACAGCTGCTAGCCTAGCTTACATAGCGGATCCATTCATATGGCGACCGGGACAAACTGTCAAAATTTGACGATTCGTGCAATAAAATTGGAAAACTGCGCTATGGAAACCACAAATTAGGAAATAAGACGAATTTGGGCGCGTAGTAATCCAACCGCAGACATGAATAGAAGAAAGTAAATAAAAACACTCGCGGACAAGGACCAACGAGCTAGCTCGATAACTAGCTAGATAAGAGCTAATCGTGCTAGCGGCGCCAGGCTAAACGCGAGCTGGTGGTAAATGTACATTCATAATATCGTCAAACAGTGTGTACAAAAGCCACAAACGGCCTCATTAAGATATATAAACACTGTCCGGTGTCAAGTGTACCTTTACAATCCTACGAGGCAAAGCCATCTTGTGTTAGCTATTATATTTTTAGCCGTGGACTCGCCTTCTCTTCAGGTTGGATTGACTGAGCTGACGGGGCGGGGCCAGATAACTCACACTTCCGGTGGTTTCAGATGACGTAAGGATATATGCAGGCATCAAAATAAGAAAAATATATATTTTTTGCGTATTATCATCATTTAGAATTATATGTTACTCAAAATCTCCAATCAAGTTGTTAAAGTATATATATAAATTTTGACCATTTAATTGTTTTTACTGTTTTGAAGCTTTTGTACGTTTACTGTTGTTTTTTGAGTTTATTACAGTTTAGAAATTTGATCGTGTAAAGCACATTGTAAATACAGTTATAATTATTATCACATAAAGATTAAAAACATACATGATGACATTTTATAACTGCACTTGTAATTTTTCAGGGTAAATATTTTATTTTCAGTGTAACAGAAACAGAAAATGAAAGCATATTTTCAGAAACAAAAATTATTGTTTTTGCCTCAAAGGTTCTTTTTGGCTACTGTCAACAAGAGCACTTTCTCATTCTAATTCATAACATAAAGTGAAAAGTTCCTGTACTGCACAAAGGTAACTTCAGGAATAACATCATAAACACATTTAATTCATCAATTAATTTAAAAACATATCAAAATGCAACAGCTCTTTAGCTCAGTTTTCAATGCAATGGACAGGTTGGTTGTCTCAAACACAGATAACCTGACACAGACTGACATGATGTTGAGATCAGGCCCAAATATGTGCAGCATAATGATTACAAATCTGAACATCCCAAGTCCCAAGCAGGTATATGATTTGTTTGGGTACACAAAATCTGAGGTGAAGTTAAGATACTTAAACAATTTGAACTTGTGTAGTTAGAACAAAGTGTGTGCTACATACAAAAAAAAAACAAAACAAAAAAAACTTTGAAAGGACCAACTTTATTTCTTTGCACTGCATTTACCTTGCACTGATAGAAAGTATTTATTATTATGGTTCACTCTGTCCTGAAATTATGTTTCATGTTACCTGCATAAAACACTTACATTTAAAGATGAACAATGACCAAAAATGGTGACAACCAAGTGGACAGTTTATTGTGACGAAAAGACAAATATAATTTGCAGTTTAGTAACCTCCATCTATCTGTCCTTTGGTGGGTTCTTGTTTATGCGTCTCATGTGGTACCTGTGAACAGGGAAACAGAGTAAATTAAGGTAAAATTGTTAGCTCTCACACACTACTTTAAAAATGATATAACCAAGAAAGAAGCCACAATGTCTTTATCTAAGTTGGCAATTGATGTAGATTGGGGAGCCCTCCTAGTTCAATAAGGTAAACAAATCAGTGCTTTGAAACAACAACTACAACAATAACAACAAACCCATTTCTCATCGCTAAATGTTGATTTGAGAAATAAAATTGCGCTGACTTCTCATTTCTGACCTCCAACTCACCAGTTATTAAAACAGTCAGCTATACAATGATATACACAAGTGAACTCCAACTGTTTTTCAGCAGTTTCAGAACAATACAAATAATCTGCTGCTGCAGATACGCTGAACCAGCTGGACATCTTGTTAAAAGGGAAATGCAATACACAGGAGCAAATAAGTATCAATTGGAGACCACTGTTGTAAATGAACATGAAACTCTTGTGTTTACACTGATAGTGGCATCAAATTCTTTTGCTAATGTGTGGGTTCTTTCGGTACTTACTGTCCTTTTGGATAATATCTGTGTTTTGTGGTGAAAAACATCTTGGCCAGCTCCTCTACAGTGGGTCCCTTTTTGTTCTTTAGGACATCCTTGCTTAGGTGGGCCTTTAAAACCTGATCATGGGTCTCAGGCTGGGTGGTCAGGGGGTCTGGTCGTTCTATAGGCTGCAAAGATTTAATAATATGATGAGGTTCCATCCAATATATTTCCCTATTTTGTCATTTCACAGCACTTTCTAGCACTCCTGTTAGTCACTGAATACTTAGATTTATTCTAAGCTTAGATCACAAACAAATCTAAGCTTATGACAGAACTTTTACACTTTAAATTTGTTTGCAACAGCATGTGACATCAGTCTGTGAAATCCTAAAAGAGTCCATTTAAACTAGCAGTTGAAGAGGTTTCAAATTAAACTGCACACAGGTTTACCTATATGCTCAACAAAAGGCTGAAGCATTTATTTCTATCTTTGGTGAACAGAAGTGCTTATTGGTTGATGTAGGTTCATTAGACAACCTCAATAATAAAAAACACAGTGATATTTATGACACTTGAAAGCACTCTCATACCTGAGTGAACTCATAAGGAATGTCGACAGCAGGATGATAGCACACAATAGTTTTCCCGTCTGAAGTCACACCAATCTCCACATCACTAAATAAAAAATAAGTTGTGAAGTTAGTGTTCAGATCACAGATATTGCCTTTTAACAAAGTATGACTTCAAACTTCAGATTTAAAAAAAAAAAAAAAGAGAGAGAGAGGAAGAAATCTAGTCAAACGTATTCAATTTTTACCTCTTAAGCCACTCTGGATGACATGCGTACTCCACAACCATTTATTACTTCTGCACTTATTTAGTACTAACCCTAACCAACACAGGTTGATAGATAGCGGCTCTTATTTGAAAATGCAACTTTCTCCCCAGAGCCACACACAGGTAGCATGTTAAAATATGATCAACAAAATGCATTGATAACCACTTTGCAGCTCTTTCTGCAAAACACTTGCATAACTACATGTTTTTTATGTGTATTACTCATCCAGTCCTTTAAGGTAATGAATAAATACAGCAAATAAAAAATAATACTAAGAATTTCCCACAATAGTAGTCATATAAAGGTGATTTTTTTAATGCAGTGTGGTATAATCATTAACATACCTGTTAGGACCATCATGGGAAGGAGCACCAACACTAGACTTCAGTCGAATTGGCACCAAACAGGCTGCAACAAAAACCCAAGCAGATATAACACACAAGACATAATAACGCAACATAACATAAACAGATGAACTGACATTTGAGCTTCTTCATCTTTAACAGTTTATGACGCCTTCTAACAAGTCAACGTGATTAGTTAACCACTAAAAGAAGAGAAGAATCTGTCCAACCAATTAACTTTCCAAAGAATCAATGAGTTATTTTCATCTATTGTGTGAAAACAGATTATCATTTTTGGATCAGACGCTATGATTTTGAGAGATAAAACAATCAACAGCACCGGAATAACAGTGTTTATCAACATACTGTCAAGGTTAGTCCCTGTGAGCTCTCCCTGTCACCATCGGTGTGTTTACGGTTATAACCGGAAAAATTAAACTATGGTAAATAAAAATAACGACTTCCAACAAATAATACATTAATTCTCAAAACTTACTTTGTGCATATCGCTGTGTGGTGCCGTTAGACAGCCGCGTTAGCAGACTATGCAGTTTGCACAAATGACCCGACGCCATGCTCAGTTGTTACGGGATGTGCGTCACTGTAATGGTTCCGTCTGAGAGCTGCGACTCGCTCTTATTAGTTCCGCTTCACGTACAAGTCAGAAAAGGAATCCAAACCTCTGGCACGTTTTTATTTTAATCTATTTTTTAAACTGATGGTTAAATTATTCACTTGTGGTGTGTCTTACTTTAAAATGAGTTTTAGCTTTTCTTATTGTATCAAAGAGGATATTACAACCATTGGTCCACTGCAGGGTTTATAATTTTACACGAAATTTGTTTTAACACTAACAGCATTTAATCTTTCTAGTCAAGTATATAGGTTATAGCTGTGGATGGCAATATTTGGAATAGTATTTTTTCCCATATTTGTTTCCAATCTGATGAAACACAACAAGACATTAATATATAATCTGCTGTACTGATTCACTGTTGGTTATGACAAAAATGGTTTAAAAATAGGTTAAGTTCTTTAGATTGATCAAATCAGATCAGTAGCATAAGACACCTCCACACATTTTACCTACATTTTATCCATGTTGAACACACATGAACATGTGCTTTCTGGAGTTCAACAAGGTGGAAGACGCAGAGAGAAAGAAGTGGTGCTTGTGCCAACATTTGAGACCCACAAAAACAACAAAATCAGTATTTACAAATTTGTATTTGGCATTTATTTATTGAATATACAGCACTGAGGAAACTGTCATTTTTCATTAGACTGGCCAAACATTTGGTCAAAGTCTTCTTTGCATATTTTATTCTAGTTATTACCAGAAAACCCAGGTATGCAATATCACAATGTAAATCTGTTTCTTTATGTGAAAATAATCTAAGTAGCATGTTACACTTTTAATGTACAGAGGAAGGCAAACTTAAACTGATCTGAAAGTAATATAAACAATTTACCATGGTATTCCAACATCTGAATCACTGTTTCCACCTAATAATAAAATACAAATTGAGAAAAATGAATAAAAGAAACATGGCTTCTTTTCTTCTTAACAAGTCTTTGAATGTTAATTGTCAGCATTGTCAACTGTGCTAAGAAACACTTCAAAAAGTTTTTGGAGTCCTTTTGGCCTGGTGTGCAGACACTCTGCCGGGCCTTTCTGTGAAGCTTCATTTAATCCAATCCTTTTCCCATGACCCAGCTGCTGCACAGTGAGGGTCGTGGCACAAGCAGAGCAGCTTGATGCTTTTCCACGGTAGCTCAGTTTCATCATGTTTAGAAGCTTTTGTTGCATCCAGGGCATCACTAGGAGACTTCCATGTCTGCTGTGGCTGCAGTGCTGGATGCCTGTGATCCCGTATTCGCTACCAAGTGCTCTCGACTGCCGAACGCCTCAGCCACTAAAAGAAAACAGTCACAACATTTAACAATAGACTTCATAAATTAAAATCTTGCACTCCCTAGTCACAGATTAAAAGTTATTTAAATGAACAGCTTTAGTGTGTGATGGTAGGATTATCATCAACTGTACCTGCTGCAACATCACATATGTCCCAAACCCGCAGGCCCTCCTTCTGTCCCCCAAAAGCGTAGACGAAGGGCAGATCAGGGCAGCAAGAAGCACAGAACAGCACACCCTGTTCACAGGTGTTAAAGTGAGTTGTTAAACATCTTAAACACAAACATTATTACGTGTTGTTAGATGCCTTGACAACAAAGATCTACGAGCTGGAAATCTAAATTCTTACCATTTTCATATCCCGTGAATGCACCAGTTTGGGTTTGTCTCCTAAAATGTCCCAAATCTTCACATGTTTGTCAGCTGATGAGGTGACCAAGCATCCTTTAATCTGGCTGCTAAGATCCAAACCTGCAGGAATTTAAAGAGGTTTAAAAATCAGCTCCGTACCTATAAAAGCACATTGGATCCACATGAAGTAAACTTGAGTTATTTCACTCATTTATAAAAAACAAACAAACAAAAAAACAGTTTAATAATAACACAGTGTTCCTATATCCTGAATAAAAGGGAGCAAGGAGAAAAGTAATCTTATGAAACCTGCCCCTGCAAACTTACAAGCACCCTACATTTTGTGATTTGTGTGTTATTAGAGTGTGACAGGACATGCCTATAAACACACACTGACACAGGAAGAACATGGGAAAAAGAAAAAGACCCACATGGCTGGACTTTGGGGGAATCATAAAGCTGTTCTGCCACCAAACAGAGTTTTTTCTTAGAAGAGATGGTTTTAAACACTCGCTGAAAACAGGTTAGCCACAGGTTTTCCCACATTTTTCTGGTGTGTACTAAGAATGTGAATATCATCCTTCCCCAAATGACTCAAGCCCAACAGCCTCCCACTATGAATTAAGCTATGAAATACTGCAAATAAAGAAACAAAACATTTTTTTGTTATGGTGGACTATTCCTCTGTTTTGACCGTCATGTACACAAACTTTTACCAACCTGACACTTCTTCATCGTGCGCCCTCAGCGTGAACACGGGTTTATCTGAGCGTGCATCCAGACAGTAGACAAAACCATCCTCTGTGCTGGCCTGGAACACAGACACACAAACGAGACAGCCACTGAGCTTGTGATAAAAATAGCAGAGAAGGAGATAGACAAAGTCTGTTGCACAATGGCCACACACCAGCTGGATTCATAATTGCTATTTACAGACAAAATGACCCAGTTTTAAAACTAACAAGAGGCTTTTCAGTGCAGTTGTGCTTTGACGCTTTTCTATGATGATTATTTGTCTTCTAACAAAGCGTGAAAAAAAACACTAACTCTGAAACAGCTATTTACAGGCACACACCACAGTTCCATATGTAATTGTTTTTAAACTCATGTGACCTGGCCATCCATCACAGACATCAGTATCAATCAATATCAGACATCAGGCTATTGCTTGGTTATAACCGCATAACAGATTTGTGATGCAGCTGATTTGTTGAGAATTGTGTTGTTTTCCAAAATGCAAACTCCCCAATGATAAGACATCAATACGGATCTGTGAGA
This sequence comes from Pseudochromis fuscus, assembly GCA_900323345.1. Classification (NCBI taxonomy): domain Eukaryota; kingdom Metazoa; phylum Chordata; class Actinopteri; family Pseudochromidae; genus Pseudochromis; species Pseudochromis fuscus. The sequence continues at coordinate 16,621 of OOFC01018134.1, forward strand.
ATCAGTCACTGTTGTAAAACTGTTTGTATCTAAAGTAATGTCAATCAAATATCTTGCAAAAATATGACATGGCATTTTAAGATATTTACAGTTTCAGATGTCACCATTGCCTTTAAAGAAACATTTATTTTTGCATTCTTATGTGTTCTGAGAGTAAAACGGATAACACTTTTTTTCCCCACAGTCTGTCTTCTTTTAAAATCCAGCAGGTGGGTTTGAATACTCACCAGGAAGTTGTAGGGTGAAAAGTGGTTCCAGGCCAGACGCTCCACTTGGCCACTAAACCTCCAGGTGCGATAGCTGGTGTCTGGACTACGACAGTCATAAAGTATGGCTGTCCTGAAAAGAGAAACTGTTAGCCTCAAACTCACTGTTAATGTAAAACCTTTAAAATACAAAGTCTACTGGACTGAATGTGAGATGACACATACTTGTCATATGATCCTGATATCAAAGTCTGTGCCTCAAACGGGTGGAATGTTAATGTCTGGACCTGGAGGATAGAAAATGTAACTTTAAAGAAACTGAAGTCTGTAACTTCTCAGAATGTAAATTCCTACAAAACTCTGAATTGCATTTGGTATTTCTCATGGAATACCTTATCAGTGTGCCTGCGCAGAGTTGTGGCTGGTTTGCCTTGAGTCAGATCCCACAGGATAACTGTGTCATCTGCAGATCCACTGGCCAACACATTCCTAAATAAGAGACAGTGTGTATGTTAAACACATATCCTGTTACAGAAACATAATATGTACATGACATAAGAAAAAATCTAATGTCTAAATAACTATGTAGATTCGACTAACAACAGATGGATTTCACTCAGGCCTCAGAATACTGACCTGACCAGCTTGTTCCAGGATAAATCCAGCACTGCATCTGTGTGTCCCTCCACAGGCTCTGCTGTTGCCCCCTGGTATCCAAGGAAACAGGACAAGAAGTTATTAAATCCTTGAAAAAATTATTTTTTTAAATTGATTTCCAATACAAGGCTAGAGTCACAATTGTTTTCAGCGTGACTCACAGACTAACTTAACTTGACAACAACTCTCTTCCACCACATCGATGATTGTGTAACACCATGACACACTGAAACAGTTTTCTACCTTCTTGCTCTTTTTTTTCTTCTTTGAGGCCTTTTTACTCCCGAGGGAGAAGACTGGCTCTAAACAGTCCACCACATCCAGATCCCACACGTCGATCTGAGGAGTCATGTTGCCCACAGCGGCGTAGTTGGCTGCAGTTAAGACAGAGAAGAGACCATTGTTTCTTCTTTTTTTAGCCTGTTTTTAACCATAAAATCACCTGAGATGCAGTTCATCTTTGGGAAAGGAAAAATGGCCCAAATAATAGGATTTATCAGAGTGAGGCGCCATTTCAACACTGACTCCAGACTGTCTTACCTTGTCCTTCTCCAGGGTTGGGGTCAAAGTTCAGCCACTCTACACAAAGTGGGTAAGCTGGCAGCAGAATGTCATGATGAACGTACAGAGAGTCCTCCTCAGAGTTATAAACTGCATAGTAAGAAATACATTGGTTAATATATAATAACTGTTTCTTTATTCAAGGTCTGGTATTTGTGGTAAGGGGAGTAACAGTCACAGCATTTTAAATTCTTATATTTACACATTTTTCTCACATTGTAGACCAGGAAAAAAGTATCTAAGAAGGAAGACATTTTCCCAAGTCATCTTGTCATCATGTCATGCATGAAGAGATTTACCATAGATCTCTAAATTGCAGCAGTCCTTCTCGGCTTTGCCTGCCAGGATGAGGTTGTCATTGGGCTTGATTTGAAAGTCTTCTCGCTCATACTGGTCCTAGAGTGGATGGAAAAGAAACTGATGAGCACACTTTCTAGATTACAATCAAGTCTTACAAAAAAGAAATATAATGTAAGATAATTCTGAATAACTTATCCACAGGTTTAAAGCATTTTCCTCAACTCAGAAACATGGTCTTTAACAGCTGTTTACACCAAGTCTGAGGTGCCAGTTGAAAAGAAACCACACTCAGTGTCTGCACCTGATCTTGGTGGAAACTTACTGTATCTTTGATGGTGATGTAAGGATCCTCCTCATTACAGCTGAACACTGTGAGGCCAGCCAGACTGTCACCAAGATTAGCAGTCACTTAAAAAAAAAAAAAAAAAAAAAAAAAAAAAAACCC
>OOFC01018134.1:26503-47637 GCA_900323345.1 Pseudochromis fuscus
ATATATATATATATATATATATATATATATTTTTTTTAATATTCACCACTGTCTAGACTAGAAAATAAAACTCAATGCACAGATATGAACACAGAGAGAGATAGAAACCACAGCCAAACAGTTACTGTATACTTTTATACTGACAACATACAGGACACCGGACCTTTAAATTTTAGCTGAATCAAAACAATGAGAAAACTTTAGCAACAGTTTTATAAAGAGAACATAAAAAAATGCACCTTATGAGGTCAAGTGGTTGCATCTTGTAGAAGCTTTTAGGATGAGCCCATTCTTGATAGAGCAGATACCTTTCGTTGGGGCAGCCATCTTCTTCGGACCTGACGTTGAACCTGCACTGAAATAGACAACAGAGAGGCTTTCACATGTTACAGCTGAAACACTACAGTATGCAGTCAGGTAAACAAAGCAGTATGGCTTACGTCATGGAGGGGATACGCAGCTTTGTACACTCCACCGTCCAGCAGTTTGGTGATGCCAAACTTCTTTCTGGTGCCTCGTATTTCATAGGGAGCTCTGCTCAGGATGTAATATGCCTGTGAAAAGACACAGTATGGAAGAGCACAACAGATTTCTGTAGATGCATATGGGCTCTTCTTGAGATTGTATTTTAAACATTAAATCCAACCCTACATAGACACTAACTCCATTCCCCAAAATAACTAATGACACTAACTCACTGAAAGCCTACAACATGGGGAACTCACCATCCTGCTCCTCATGGATGGCGTGAAAAAGATGGCTTTGTCCTTGATATAGAAGTACTCCAGACGATCTTTCTCAAACGGGGCGGTGAAGTACTCGGTCTCCTTTCTGATCAGGTCTTCGCTGGGATAGAAGGGCTTGGTGATCCAGGACAAATATCGCCACGGGGACACGCGGGAGGACAGGTCGTTGGGCTGGATGGGAAGCTTGATGTGCAGGACCTCGGCGTAAGTGCACAGCACCTCCCAGGGCATGTGCACTTTGACAAAGGTGCGTTTCTCGTCTATCACCTGCAGAACACAGAGAGGGTTTAGGTACGAGAGGCAGGAAGAGAGGTGACAGCGTCAAAATTTTTTACTTACAGATTTTGTGGCTTCCAACTCAATGCCCATCTTCATCAGGCTGGCCTCAAAGTACTCACGCCGTCTCTACAGAGTACACACAGTAAAGAGTTTCAATGAGGTTCTAGTTCAAACAGTCACACATTCAACATTTCTGGTTGATCCTGGCCGTGACGTTGCAGTAGTGAGATCTGGAGACGTAGGCTAAACACGGGTGTAAACAACAACGTGTCCCAGTCGTCCACCTGTGATCTGACTGCCTGAGATTCATTTTAAAACCATGTGTAAACAGGGTCAATGAGCACAGGCCTATTTAAAGTAGACACAACAAAGCCCGAGACACATCTATAGTGTGTTTTATGTGAAGGTTACTAATCGCTATGTCGTCAAGTTTTAAAGTGACATTCAAAGGAGGTTTATGGATTTCCATGCACTAAACATATTCATTATTTACACTGTAAATAAGCTTCATAAATAAAAATACTGCCATTAGGTCAGAGGAGGTAACGACACAGGCTCTTGTTGATAGTATATCATCAAAGGTAGTACTGCAATGGACTAAAAAGAAAGGTCTGGGTAATTTTGATTAATAAATAAAGTTATTTTTGATTCATTAGAGTTATTATAACCCAACAAAAGTCAATCTTGTGGTGTGAATAAAACTTTGATGTAGCCATGCCTTTGTTTTCAGTCACAATCAGTCCCATTGTCATTAATACCTGTGAGTCAGTGGTGACAAAGGAAAAATAAAATACTTCCGTTGTTTTGTTTTGGCTAACCCTTTTTCAAAAACATGTTTCTATGACACACAACAAACACCACAAGAGCATGACATTTTTGGGGAATATAAAAAATATGTCAAAATGTCCGGTTTGCAAATATTTAAGATAACCCTATCTGAACTCAACCACACCTTTCCAGCAGTCAGAGTCAGAGCACAAAAAAGATTGTGCAATGTGTCTTTGAACCAAGTTTGGCTGGGAAAAAAAACAAAATGAAGGGAGTGCCTGGTGGAGACGGCAGCACAGCTCACCCCTCACTGGATTGAGTTTGTTTGGGGATGATTATGAATGAGGAATTGCCTCACTCCAGGTGGATGTGTTGTAAGGAAGCATAAGCTCTGACTTGGCCTTTTCCAAATTACTAAAACTGGCTGATCAGCTTCCACAGATGTGGGTTGATCAGCTCTTCTGTCTACACCCACTACCTGCATTCACAGCTGTTGCTGCCTATCATAACAACATGCTACACAGCCTGGAGCATGCACTGAAACCTACATGTGTGTTGATTCTTTGACAAATTAAAGACTTAGATTCTGTACCAAATGTTAAATACGTACATAAAATTTTAGTCTTCATGGATTACAGTCTTCAAATCCACTCGAGGGTTACAATTGCAACACTGTAGGTCTCAGACGTTTGTGGATCTAAAGTTTTTTCAGCCATTACATTGCACATACCTGACTGTAAACCGATTGTGAAAGACACTGGTAGCAACAAACTTGTCTGGGTATGCCAGGTCATGTCTCAATGTCCTTACTGACACAAAGCAAACATAGAACAACCACACACAACTGAATTCATATTATAAAGATTCAAGATTTTTGCACCAAGATATAAATGTCAGACAAAGTTTAAGCTCAGATAAGAAGACTTGTGACTTAATGGATCTGATTTGAAAAGACTTGGCAATGTTTTGGTGGCCTAAGTGAAGGAGTGATGCTCTTCATTTCCTCATCTTCCCTCAGGGAGCATCGCCAGCAGCCACACTGTACACCTTACAGCTAAAATGCGACGTTACTGAGTGGCGTGGATCCATGCCAAGCAAAGCTGTCAACATATAAATACATTTCTCTTTATGGATGTTCCATCTCTGTTCGTTGGAGTCAACCCTTCAACCGTCACCCTGAGCTTTGTGTCTAACAGAGAGAACACTTCAATGGGAGCAACAGGACCGTGAAAAGGTGCAGACGCTGCCAAAACTGTGCAGCTATCAGTGCTCGCAAAACATAACACCCTGGAAGTGCCGGGCATGTGGCATTCCAATGTGCTTACATATGGAGACAAACTGTATGAATGAGTGGGACACAATCATCAATTCATTATTACTGTGTGCAGCTGTGTTGTGTGATTTGAACCTGACAATACAGATGACAAAAAACTAAATAATGACAAATAGTTCATGTGGAACATACTAGTTTTTATAGCTTGTGTCTAATTTGAACTTTTAAAGGTTTTAATATGTGTGGTTGAATATTTAGCAATGACTTTCAAGGTTGTTTCTGGGGTCAGTCGTGTCAAAAAATGTGGGTGATAATAAAAATATATAAAAGATATTTGACATTTCTTAAATATTTATATGTCAGACACAACCATACTACTACAAAATACTCCCACAGATCTAAGGGTTAAAGGTTAAAACAATATTAACTTATTTATTATACACACACTAATAAGAAATTAATATAAAGTTAAAGCTGGTCATCCTGGTGCAAATAAAAACTCCTTTAACAAATAAGGAAATGTCAATATGGCTTGTATGAGTATTAAAACATACCGGTATCTAATGTTTGAACAGATATTTTTAAGTACTTATGAATAGTTAGAATAATGTGCAATTCAAATCAATCAGCTCTTATTAGTTAACATTTCATTATACTTAAGCAAGAACCACAGTTACTTTCATTTTGATAAGTAGAATAATGTAAAATAATTCACTGCCAAAATTGCTGCCAAGTTTTAATTTAAGAAATCTAAATTCAATACATTTAATACTTAGTTCAAACGGATGAAAAAAATGAGAAACCTACGATCCGCCTCTGGATTGTGTGCCTCTTCTCAAACTCCTTCTTGTCCTCATCTTCATACACCAGGATGAAATCAATCCTCCTGACACCATCGTTGAAGAATAAGGAGTCAGGTTTGCCATTGAACTCTGCCTGGGGGCAAAAACAAGGCTCATTAGATAACTCCACAGCCTGAAACTCGTAGACCTCTTCCTCCATAATGTCGTACATGTTGAACATGTCGGAGAGAGCCAGTCTGGGCAAGAGACACTGTTAAACCCTGACCTTGATGGGTCTATTTAGCAGATGATGTGGGCCATGCAGGAGAAATGGGAAGAGTCAACAAACATTACAGCCCCCGCCCTTCATCTCCCTCCCTCTCTCTCTCCTTCTCCACACAATCACACTCCTGACACCACTAAGCCTTAAAAAAGCTCTTCCCAGAATACGCAACTACCTTTATATCATAATGTGTACTATGTAGTAACTTTATTCTCTCCTTTCTGGTAGCTGAATATTTCATATATGAGAAATGCCAAAGAAAAAGTAGGTTCTGTGGCTACACTCTTGATAAGAATAATTACACAAACATGTGCTGTATACTGTATAATCAATCAGTCAGTTAATTTAAAACCAATATAAATCCAGTAGTTAACATTTGTTGACATGCTTCCCACTGACATCAACAGAAAATGTCTTTTTCTCACCAGTTGTGCTGTGGCGACTTTTGATCCTTCTTTGATTGAATGATATGTTGGTAAAAACTCCTCGGGGTAAACTGTGGAAAAACAACAGATCAGACTCATGAACGGGAACATGATCATAATTAAAGTAAACTCAAAAGCAGAGTCAGGTGTTTTTATATCCACTGGCATGCAAGGAGGAAAATAATCTTTGACAATCATTTATTGTTCCTGTCATTAGCATAAACCAAAGTTTAAACTGTACCTGTGGTTTACTTTCATAAAGATGAATTTAACTTTTCAGTACATTTGTCTCAAGTGATTCAGAAATAGCATTACTCATCAATTGAGGAACTTAAGAGGTTAATTTTAATGTGCATGTAACACTCACTATACCACCTACAGTTAAATATTAAAGCAGGTTATAACCACAGTAAGTTAAAGCACCACCACATCTCTTAGAATGAGGTGTCAGTTTTTAAGCTATTTAGTCACCTGAGACTAAAAATAAACAACCTCCAAAAGTAGTTATTACCGTAGCTGTAGTTGTACAGTGTGGAGTATATTTGTATTGGACGGATTAAAAAGACGACAACAGCTACAGCTTCACTTCCACAATGTTCACGTTCTAACTCAGTGGAGCAGTACAGTCCGTTATTCATTCATTTCCCTCCACGTCACGCTTTTGTTACTGCTTGCACACAATTTGCCACTCACCACAATGTTATGCAACTCCCTGGAAAAAGAAAAGAAATAGGTTTTCCCAAATACCGGTCATACAGCATGAACACCACCGACCACATCAAAACACACAAATGAAAAAGTATTTAATCAAAAACCACGTGCTCTGTTTTACGCCTTATAATTGTGCTGTAAGAGCCTTTTTTTTTTTTTTTAGATGACACAACAGCCAGTGGGGAAAGTCCTGTGATATTTTTTCCATATAAAGTGGGACACTGAGAAAACTAACTGAAAACAGATGTTGTTTTCAAAAACACTGGCCTTAGTAACACACTGGGAAACTAAGTGCTCATCAAATAAGACTTTTCTTTTCACAAGTAACAGGCTCAACACTAACAAAGCATCTTATACCAGGAACTCTGTTAGTATTCTGACATATTATAGAGTCTATACTGAATGGATGCTCCATTAAAATGCTCAGAATCTGTCAGTGTGAACTTCTAAGCTTACAAAATCTCTACAGGACTCAGTAAACATGAGTCTTTTGAAAAGCATGTTACATCTTCAACCACAACATGCTGCCTGCAATAAAAAAAAGTTGTTTTCTTGCCACAACCCACTGACTTCCTCTCTAGAGTACATCCTCCATACCAACGCGCACAACAATGACAACAGACCAAACAAACTAGAGAATTCATTTACAGAAACAGCTTTTCTACAGCATTAAGGTGCATGATCATCTGCCCCGAGAGCTACAAATAAGTGACCATCTGTCAGGAAATGCTTTTCAGCACCAAACTCTGGGGGATTTTATAACATTTGGACAATCAGCTCTAAGATCTTGTTTCAGTAATGGCGGCTAGTGCCTGTAATCGCGTATTTCGTAAGTAAAAGAACATCACTGATTAGTAATATTCATTGCTTCCAGCAGATGATGTCATTCCTAAGAGTGGTTCAGCAACATGGGTGAACATGTGTGGTAGGAAACATAGTGGTTTCTATAACACCCACTGACTAGAGTCTATGCACTACAGTAACTGTGTCAGGCCTGCATCGGGTTTGTAACACAAGCACCATGAAAACAGTGTTACATTATGAAGTTTCACTGTAAAAGTAAAATATGGGCTGGTCTACAAAGTGCATAAATAATTCATTACAAAGGAAAAAAGGCACTTTGGCATGCCCTTCACGGTCCACTGTGAAATGGAGCAGTCATTTTCATGTGGTCGTCTACATTACTGACAAATCTTAGTGAAACCCCAAAGGAGCATTTGTGTCAGGGAGCTGCAAGTTAAAAAAAAAAAAAAAGGAAAAGAAAAAGCACGTAATAGCCAGTCAGACACAAAGGGGCGTACAGATTGAGAAATCTTTCCCACAGACGGTGCAACAGACCACATTGTAAAGTGGAGATTTCCAACACAGTCTGTAGTCACATCTGCTTCTGATGGCTACTTTCTATTCAACAGTGAAGTTACGGTTTCAGTTCGTCGTGTCAGGAATGTAAAAAATCCAAATAACAATAGAGTGTGGACAGATGCAATTACTACTAGCTATGTTGTAGCTGAGCTCACTGAGGAGCCACATCTGACACCTGCAAAAACACAGGGGTTTAGCTGCTTTATGGAGGTATTTAACTGTTGGTGTATGTGCTAGAGACTCTTAAAAATGTGTGCACCACACCCCCACTGGTGTCTTCCTCCTACATTCGTAAGGACACACACATTGCCATCTACTATTTAAAGGTGACAACACAAAGAGGTTTAAATTTGTGGATGAAATAAGTTACTGTACTTGTGTTTTGAGGGAAATCATGAACTAATAATTTCAAGTATGTGTCTTACTTAAAAAAAATCGCAGTAAATCACTACAAGTAGTACAAGTATCTCAATGCAGGATTTGGCGGCATCACAAAGTTTTAAGTAGTGATGGATGAATAGGTCATTTCCCAGAGATAATAATATTTCCTAAGGGGGGTAGATGGACAATATCACAGGTATAGCTGGGATTTTAACCCTCACACAGCATCATGCACAACGAGACAACAGATCTCTTGCAAAACACAATAAAGTTTTGCCCCTCACCACACTCCTCGTCTATCATGCCCTCGTCTATCTCCGCATCTCCCTGCAGCTCCTCTGTGTCAGACACGGACTCCATCTCGAGAATGTCGTTTTCGCTGCTCATCGTCCTTGTTCCGATGGTTTTCAGTCACATCAGGTAGAATAAAAAAAATACAATAAAAACTTTAAATAATTCACAGTGGTTTTAAAGCGCAGCCCCGTCCTTCGTACATTCCTGCTTTGTTTTTCAACATGGTTTCAGACGCATAAACTTTGGTCAAGTTGTGACTTGAGAGAATGGAAATGAAACGGGTGGGGTTGGTTGGCTGGTTGGAGGCGGGTGTTCAGCAGCATTTGACAAGTCAAGTTACGCCCACTGCAGCTCCATCCATTAAAACGGAGTTAGTTCAACACGCACTTTGAGCATTAATTAACGAATAAACCCAAGAGGCGTATAACTTTATATACTTTATGGCAGCTGTAGTTTTTCCTGCATTTTTAATTTAATTCCTACACACAGAACAAAACAACATAAAAAGGAGATGACGTGGAAACACAACTAGTGGTGTCAACACTTAAAATAAGGGTGTGGGAAGTGCATGAAAACTCAGTAATAAAAACCTCCATCTTAATTTTCTGAATATATGTGTTCTATATTCAAAATGTAATCATAGGTTATATTTTTCTGTCATACAGTCTACGGTTTCTAATAACTAATACGGTAATAATTGTATTAATATAACAATACACAAATAGGTAATAGTGTAATTTTAGAATATTATATATGACCAAAATAAGTGAGAAGTGGAAGAAATCTTAAAGTTTTTAATCCATTTTTCTACCTTAACCCTTACATGCAGATATGCACAAGTAAAACTGAATGAATTGCTATTTTCAGCCATTCATAATTTTTGTTCAAACTATAACTTTCCCTCCCGTTTACACTGTATCTCCTGGGATGAATTGTTATTTTTTACTTTTATTTTTGTTGCTCATTTTGGGTATAAATTTAACATATTTTCTATTTATATACCGCATTTTGAAAGTCCATAATTTTTTAAGAAAGAGCAAAATTATCGGTTAATTGTGTGGTTTTTTTGTTTTTTGATTTTTTTTTTTAAATAAAACTCTTCCAAATCATCATGAATGTGAATGACTAAAACCACTTTTTGGATTTTGATACTAATTGGATATTTTTGAATGTTTGCGTGAAGTCAGATGATCTAAGTACTCGTTTATCCCCTGGGATACAGAAAACATTTAAGGGTTCATTTACTTGTTTTTGGTCCGAACGTTAGTTACAAGTTGTTTTTTTTACTTACGTTACGTTAACAGTAAATCTGAGTCTTGAGCAAAAAGTTGTGGCTTCAAACGTCCTTAAAATGTATTCAAATCCATTATTAACGGATTAACAGTAGCAGTGAAGAAGAACTTGGATTAAACCGATGTCGCCCCGTACAAAACCATTCCGGGGGAAACATCTAAAAGACATCTATGAAATTGCAAAGGTATATCTGAAGTTTCAACCTGTGAATGCGAATATTTCTTAATATTTATTTTCCTCAAACATTGTGGCAAACTCTGAAGTCATAAATGGGGCTCGGAACCACTTCACTTCACGATCTCGTCTCGGGGAAGCAAAAAGGTGACGGAACGCCACTCGACACGTTTCCGCCAATAACAAACCTAGCTAGCCTGCAGCGGTTTGAAGTGTATTGTTTGCGACCGCTGTTCCAAGTGTCTTACAACAGTGAGGTAGTCATTGTTTGGAAGTGGGTTGATTAGAAGACATTTAGCTTAGTATTACACACGTGTCACAATGGGTAAATATCTATATCGCTAGTCATAAACGTGAATCAGCAAATACATTTTTCCGGCTAGTGTTAGCTCGTGGGCTAACGCGGTGGTCACTGTCATGCTGCTTTAGCAGGTCGTATGATGTTAGCTTGCTAACGATTCGGAGTTACCGGTGACTGACATGTCCTGAGACTGATTTAGACCCTCGCTTGGAAGCTGGGTTGCAAGTTTAATCACCAAAATCTGGCCTAAAGGAGAGAAGCGTCAGGTTTTCATACGGCCCAAAGTATTTGTCAACCAGATTGCTAACATTTTTTTGTCAGGTGAGTATGCATTATAGCGTCTGTCAATCAGCGACCAGTAAATACACCAAATGATAGGATAGAATGAAGTCTCCAGGATATTCCTGGGGTAGTAATGGGGAAGTGGAAATAGGCCTATTTTTAATGTGATTACTGTTTGAATGTGATTTCAGCAGAGTAAATAACACACGATTTTTTCGTGGTCTCGTCATATTATCCTTTATTTAGCTTAAACATGCTTATACCTTTATTGAGACGTGTGTTGTGTATGTATTTAAGTCCCGTTTTGGGGGATAATCTTTTTTTTGTATATAGTCTGTAAAATATCAATCGTTCTTTAAGGTAATGGTGAGAATACATATCACCCTTCTGGATTGTTTGCTTCTCACCTGTCTTAATGGTCCCATAAAGTATGAGTAATGCAAGTGGCCAGACATAAATGTAAAATAAAATCAGTCAGAGCTTCATACATTCCCACCAGGATAAATTAAAACTTTATTCAGCTCACTCTGGTGAATTTCTTTTGTCATAGTAGCAGACAGAGAAAAAAAAAACAGGATAAAAATATAGAATAAGAAATATATAAGTAAGGATTTACCCCCAAAAAACAACAACAATTAGACAGATATAGAATGAACTATTCAACAGTTTTAAGCAATTTATTTAATTTATTTTTGTCCAGGACCACAAGAAAATAATTTATTGTAAATTATACTGTCATACATCCCTGATTACGACACATCTGGGGAACATCTGATTCATTTTACATTAATCAGAAATTTTATCTGCAAGTTATGTTCAAACAAAGAAAACTTTTCTACTATTCTTCCAGATCAACACGCCCTAAAGGTTTGAAAAATGAAGATGTTCTCAGTGGCACACAAGACAGTGTTTGTGGTGGACCACTGTCCCTACATGGCAGAGTCCAGTCGACAGCAGGTGGAGTGTGACGTGCTGACAAAGAGCCGAGCTCAGGGGGTTATTCCTCTGGCCCCTGTGTCCAAGTCCCTGTGGACCTGTGGTGTGGAGTGCTCCATGGAGTACTGCCGGATCCTCTATGATGTTTATCCAAGGGACAAACTGGTTAGCTTCTTGTTTTTTGTTTTTACCTCAATTATATTGATATAATTAATGTACAAGATATGGTTGAGAGGTTTTATGTGATGTAGTCAGAGGACATCAACAAAGCCACTGAAATTTTCTAACCCCTTTATGTTCCACAGGTTAATTATATTGTGAGTGATTCAGAATTCCACATATTGAACAGCTGGAGGCGGGAAGATCAGAGCACTCATGAGGTAAAGTGTCCCATTAACATTCAATAACCTGCTGAATATAATAGTATTTACATTTTCTTCAGCAACATTTTGGAGAAGTGCAACAACAGTGGCTGTGTTTTTGCAGAAGTCTTTTGCAGAATTATACTTGTAATCCTATTAAGTGTCTCTCCATCTGTCATCGCAGCTCATGTCAGCTCTGGCAGCTGTTGGGCCACCAAACCCACGTGAGGACCCGGAGTGTTGCAGCATCTTGCACGGGCTGGTTGCTGCGGTGGAGTCATTATGCAAAATCACAGAGTTGCAGCACGAGAGGCGCACGGCTCTGATGGATACAGCTGAGAGAGTTGCCAATAGAGGTCGTATTATCTGCCTAACCAATGCTAAAAGGTAAACAATAACAATTCCCCAGATGTTGTCAATGCTGCTAAAACCAGTATGCTAGACCCTGCACTGTGATTTCACCTTGTTTGGTGATATAGAGGATCAATAATAGTACAAAGACTTTACAATACAGTCCAACACAAAAACAGCCTTGGAAATTACTGTAGAGTTGAGTCACTGCCTTTCTCACAAATGTGGTATCTGCCAGAGAATTCCTGTAATTAGATTGCAGTAGAAACCTCGTACAATGAGGGCTAAGGCTGCAAGCTAATTTAAAACCATAATTACATTCTCATCCCAACTTGATTGGTGAAGATTATGCCAGAGGATGCAGAGCTAATAGGGTGATGGAAAGGCCAGTCCCATTAACTGGACAAACAAGACACATTTAATGTAAAGAAAATGACCTCAATTGGGAATACTGTAGCCATTATACTTGTGTTTGTATCCTTATCTAAGGTTCATTATTTATTCCAGCTTTTTTGTGTCTGTTTTATCTTCCAGTGATACTCATGTGCGCATGTTGGAAGACTGCATCCAGGAGACCATTTTAGAGCAAAACAAGCTGGCAGCCGGCTCGGACAGGTCAGTAGAAGATGACATTTATTAAAATGTTCATATTATTTGTTGAAATGATCTTGATGTAGTTATATAAATGATCTCAGAGGTATTAACTCTGTCCTCTTTTAAATGTCTTCTTAAAAATCATCTTTTTAATCTGGCTATTAAGTGATGTTGACATAGCATTATTAGAGTTTTGGTTTAGTTCCCCCTGACCCCCTCATTTTATTGATATTGTTGTGTATGATTATTTTACTTATTTATTTGTTTTGTTTTAATTTGATTGTATGTTATTCACCAATTACTTGTTTTTATGGTTTCATTTTTATTGACTTCAGTGCATGTTTAAAACTAGGTTGATTTATAATGCTGATCTTACTAGAATATGACACATGTGCTTTTGGCAACGAATCTTGACGAATGAAAAGTCAATAAAAAGCTGTGTGGTTTATTATTTCTAATTCTTTGCTGTGTGTTTTAGGCTGATGGCCATCCAGCAGTGTGACCTGGTTCTAGTTCACATCTACCCACAGGGTGAGGACACACTGGTGTCTGACCGACCTAAGAAAGATGTGAGTGAAAACTGGTTCTGAATTTGACCCACGCCACATAAATTTAAACAAAAAAAAAAAAAATCGTGTCACAGCTGTTTCTCACCGTATCCCTCTCTTGTTGTCTCAGATCTCTCCTCTGCTCACCAGTGAGGTTCACAGTGTTCGTGCTGGGAGGCACTTGGCCACCAAACTCAACATTTTGGTCCAGCAGCACTTTGACTTAGCCTCTACCACAATAACAAACATCCCCATGAAGGTAAAGAAGCATTTCCTCGTGCCTTCTGTCTGGTCTTGCACATCCCTCACCAAAATGTTAACCTACATAAACTTACACCTTTTTTTTTGTTGCTACTACTGTAAAAGTCTAATTATGTTCAGAATACAGTGCACTGCTCACTTTTTAATTTAACTGCTTACCTTTATGTTTTGATTTCCTCATTTCTCCTTCATACCTTTATTTTTGCTTGCTTGATCTTTAAGTGTGAGCCCTTCCTCTTCTCCTATAATAACTCATGAAACTCTACATCCTTTTGTTTATCTCATCTGCATGTTGATATGACTGTGAACCTGCTGCTGGTTTCATGCTGTATTTTCTGTTTTGCTAGCCCACATTAAATGTTTGCGAACAGGTTAGTACTCTGATCTCACACACACATCAAACAGAGGAAGGGGCAGAGTTTACACCATGTAGTATATATTTAGAGCTCTACTGTTGCAAGCAGTCCCACAGTGTCATTAACTTATTTTTTTGATGTGACAGTTGCTCTACAGAGTTGCTGGCGAGGCTCAGTTAAAGGACAGGCAACTCTGGTCTCATGTGGACACCTGGGGGATGCAGAGTTTAATAAAAATGTTTCAATCTTGCACAGTAGAAATTGGCTCTTTTTGAAAATATATGATTTGATTTTGATTTTTTTTTACTCTGGGAAAATGTTTTTAAACTGTGTAGGGAGATCATATTTATACCAAAAAGTTGCATGATGTGAATGTTGCATTCAGCTGTTTTTTTTTTTTCTTTTTTTATGTCCAAACATTTGTGACCAGCGTTGCCTCTTCTGAGTTATTGAATACTGTCAGTGTCTGTTAGGTGTGTGTACACCTTAAACCTCCTCCCTGGTCTCTGTCCCCCCTCCGCCTATGATTCCCTCTCTTCCCATGACAAACACTTTCCATTTAGTGTCTCGATGTGGTCCATTGTCCTGTCTTGATGACTAGATATTAAACATGACCATCCCTTAAATGTTTAAGCCTCCACCCTTACCTTTCTCATACGACTGCAAGGCTGTTAGATTCAGTGGGTGCCTGCCACTTTTCAAGCTTGGGCCCAAATACAAAAAGTTATTTTTTTTATATGATCAGACAGCTGTAGACCCAGTACAAGCTGTCTATTGTGTGTGTTAAAGCACATTTTTAGTAAACATGGATCTCTGATGAAAAGAAAACATACATGCCGACATTTTCCTTTCACTTTATCCATTATCATTTTACCCCTTTGGAACATGAAATCAGCAGTGTTAATGTGTGTTTGTGCGTGTGTGTGTGTGTACGTGTGTGAGTTTGTGTATTTTAAGAGCTGACTTCATGCTCACCTGTGTTTGTTATTGTCTCTGCGGATGGACAGGAAGAGCAGCATGCCAACACCTCAGCTAATTATGATGTTGAGCTCCTGCATCACAGAGACGCTCACCTGGAGTTCTTCAAAAGTGGTGGGTACTCCTACACAACTGTTCAATGTGAAGTAGTCCAAACACACTAATAATTATTGTGCTCAAAGCAGCTTTCATTGTTTGTATTTCTTCATAGGGAGCTTGACATATTTGCTGATTTTATGTATGGATAATATTTTAAATTAACAGTTTGTGTGTCGTCTTTGTGTTGTGCAGGAGACTTGCACATGGCAGGCACCAGCACTCGAGAAAATGGACTCAAAGAGACGATTACACTGAAATGGTGCACGCCACGAACCAACAGCATAGGTGAGCATGGTCAGATCCAGTTTGTCTCATTACCTGTTGTTTAATTTGAGAGTTTCCCTCTTTTAACACCATCATTTCCAGTTTTTTTGCATAACTGTTTAAACAATATTTAGTAAAGACATTACTGTTCTGTTATTATTACCCTTGTGCAGTTAGGTGACATGATTTTTAGTCTCATTATTTATGCAGATAGGATTCTGTGATTTATGTTTTTTCAGTGAATTGCAAATTTATTTGAAGTGACAAAATCCAATAGGAATCGGGTTACATGGTTTTGACTACAATTGTTTTTAAAGAAACATTTCTATCCAGCAACAAGGAGGCATTATAACATTAGTAATACAGTGTCAATGGCACAACTGTGGTAATAAATGTATTTGTGTCTTGTTTTATTTGTTCCCACCTCAGAGCTGCATTACTGCACAGGAGCCTATCGCATCTCCCCCACAGATGTGAACAGTCGTCCTTCGTCATGTTTGACAAACTTCCTCCTTAACGGTAACCTGGATTAACCTTTTTATTGATCTAGTCTATTCACTGGTTGTTTGGTAAAGCACTGTTTGGATCTGCACACTAATAGTTTGAGATGCTGATTGGTTACTTCTCTGGTCACAGGTCGGTCAGTGTTACTGGAGCAGCCCAGGAAGTCGGGTTCAAAGGTCATCAGCCACATGCTCAGCAGCCACGGAGGCGAGATCTTCCTGCACGTGCTTAACAGCAACCGCTCCACCTTAGAAGACCCGCCGTCCATCAGCGAGGGCTGCGGAGGCAGAGTGACAGACTACAGAATCACTGTAGGTTCAACTCACAACAGCTGAGTCCAGATACGCAGCAGAAAATTATTCTAATCCTCACTGATGTTTTATTTACTTATTTATTTTCCCTCAGGATTTTGGGGAATTTATGAGGGAGAACCGGCTGACTCCTGTGGCTGAGTCTTCCCATGATCCCTCGGGGAAGTTACCAGCAGAGAGGGCCAAAGCTCAGCTGGAACGTTACACACGATACTGGCCAATGATCATTTCTCAGACCACCATCTTCAACATGCAGGCAGTGAGCACCATCCACACTTACTGTGGTTCTACTGATTTTTTCTTACTCTTTCTATTAAACCAGAGTTTTAGGCTTGTTTGGAAATATTCAGTTTGCTCTGATGATAACATCTGGATATAAAAGATAATTTACCTCCTGGTATTTTTTTGACAATTGTTGGACAGTTGTTTTTTTCTCTGTTGATTCACGTCATCATTATTATTCAGCAGTTTTGTGTTGGTGTATTCTTGTTTTCCACCACTAGGTGGTTCCCTTGGCTAACCTGATCGTGAAAGAGACTCTGACTGAGGAGGATGTCCTCACCTGCCAGAAGACCGTCTACAACCTGGTAGATATGGAAAGGAAGAACGACCCACTGCCCATTTCCACAGTGGGATCCAGAGGAAAAGGCCCCAAGAGGTTCTTATTCAGATTTAGGAGCATTGAAAAAATTCAGCCATTGCTCACCTTCTGAGAGGGAACAATCAGCAGGGTTCTTACCGTCTGTGCCTTGTTGTTTTTCCAGGGATGAACAGTACCGTATCATGTGGAACGAGCTGGAAACATTAGTGAAAACTCACGCCGGAGACACTGACAGACACCAGCGGGTTCTGGACTGCATCATCGCTTGTCGCAGCAAACCTCCAGAAGAGGAGGAGAGGAAGAAGAGGGGGAGGAAGAGAGAGGAGAGGGAAGACAGGACGGAGAAAAATGGCAGCAAGGAGGCAGATGACAAAAGCTGGCAGGAGTCGGAAAGGTCAGCAGAGCCTGTGTATCTATAGGATGTTTAGAGGTGTAGAAAAAGCTTGATGTCCAACTTACTGCTGTAGAATCCAATATATTTCCACAAGGATCCACATTCAAAACAGAAATCTTTACAAACGTATAATTTTCCATTAATAGTTGTGTTTTCTCTCACTACCTTGTGCTGAAGACTAAAGGGTTTGCTGGACAAAGAGGATCAGGAGTCAGAAGTGATCAAGGATTCTCCAGACTCCCCAGAGCCGCTCAACAAGAAGCCTCGTCTGACCACAGAGGAGGTTCAGCCTCCAGAGAGAGCGAAAGGTACCTGCACTCCTCATCCTATCTCTGGTCCCAGTAGAAAATAAGGAACTGATTGACAGACTTCACCTGATGGCTTCATGGTGTTGCTTTTCACATTTTTAGCTTAAAGCTTAGTCATTAATTGTCAGTTTCCACATCAGCGTCTGTTTTGAAAGATTTGCTCATACGTGTTTGTATTACACAATTTCCAGAATAAATTTGAGACTTATTATCACATGTCCTGTGAAGGAAAACCAGAACCAATCACAAGACCTGCAACTATTCATGAGGAAGTGCAAGGATATTTTCTTACATGTATTTCCTTGTCGTCCAGGTCCTGTCTCACTCCTGTCCATGTGGACCAATCGGATCACCACAGCCAATTCAAGGAAACACCAAGAATTTGTTGGAAGAGCGAGCTCCGTGAACAACAAGTTTGAGTTGTATCAGCACCTCAAAGACGAGAACAGGTGTGTTACAGGGGGAAAAAAATAATCTGTAATTTTATAGGTGTATTACTTCTGTCTTCCAGTGTCTTCATACAAACATACTAATACATATGTATCTATCAGTCTTTGCTGTTCAATGATCATTTCATCATTCATTTCATTTACAGGATGGACGTTCATGAAAACGGAAAGGCCACCAGATGATGTTTTTTCCACAGATCCATTGCTTCACCGTTTCCATGGATGAGATTGTGGACCACAGTGTCTTTCCAGACTTTTTCCTTATTACTCCCAAAGCGAGGACATTAATTGTGACAAGACAGTGGACTCTAATGAGGAATTTATACATTTTTTACCCATAATTTGTAATGTAGATATGCTGTTCACATATTGTGCAACACAATAAAAGCTGTCAGTAGAGAACATTGCTGTAGGCGTTTTGCACAAAGCTTGTTGAATGTGGAAGTTTGTGGTTTGGTGTTGCCCTTCATTTGAACTGAAACCTTGACTGTCAGAGGTCTATACCTTAACTTTTCAGGATGAGTTTAAAAAAATAGAATAAGTGATCATATGGATTAACAAAATATACATCCTTGGAATTGGAAAATAATCTAAAACATGTACAATATGCTCATTTATTTCCAAGCAGCAACCAATGACAAAAAGCCTGAATCTCACAGATCCAACTTTGGGAATCTGGAAGTTTTCTGAACTGAATGCAGGGTTGACTGACCCATCCACATTACTCAGTGACAACCACATACTCTGCACTTCATCAATGTGGCATTTTGTTATCCTCCGGCCTGCTTCACACAGGCTGTAGTTGTACCAAGACACCCTGGTGGAACCACGCGTCATGGAGACAACAGAAAGATGGCCGCTGCTGGAGCTGGTGAAGCAGGTAGATAGTTTCCTCAGCAGTAACTCCACCCTGTGGTGGAGGGCTGTGGTGTAGATCCAGGGTAAGAGGCAGCCAGGTGCTTAGGCCCAACTGTCCCGGGCCACCAGGAGGACATCCTGAGGGACAAACTGCAGATCCACATACAGAGGGACACCAGGTAGCTCCAGGTGGTCCAGCACCAACCAGGCTGTCAATCAGCTGCATCTCTAGGGAAAGAAAACCGGCTGCACCATCCTCTGAATCCACAGAGGTTTTAGGAAGGATTGATAAATGGAAAGGGGAAGCCAACAGTGGCAGCTACAAAACTTTGGATGGAAGATTCTAAGAACCTGAAATGTAAAATAAAATGGTGCTAAAATTAATATTAATTTAATTATTTTTTAAAAAAAGACTTCTAGCTTTGTAAATGTGAGAATTTGTTGGTTTTCTTTCTAATATAAGTTGGTAAATTGTTTGGGTGTTGGTCAAATACATGGACACACAGATCACAGGTGTTACATTATTCCAAGGTGAACTTCTTATTTCCCTACCTCACAGATATGTTCAGCTGCCTGCTTTAACCTTTTTAACTACATCCCAGTAGATAGAGTCAGAAGCCCCTCTGTGATTGGTTTGTAGCAGATGATGGACATGGACCTGGCTGCTGCTGCTGCTTCTTTTTTTTTTTTTTGTCTTACTGAGAAGCAGGTCCTCCTTTGACATCAACAGTAATGACGCAAATTCACCTGACTCTGTACACTCGTCTGAAACACCTCCTGAAGAGAGGCGGGTGGAGCTTAATGAAAGATAATCAGTGGGGTACTTCCCGCCATGTGAATAACTGTGCCACAGATTTAACACATAATATAAATGAAGGCTCCATATATTGTCTGGAGGGTGCGGAGTATGGTCCCTGAGCAGTAGAGGGAACAGCTGGGTCAAAATATCCCTCAGATACTGGTCTGGCAGTCCAAAATATGGAGAGTGGATAAGTCATATTAGGAGTGGTGGGGCCACAGGCAGGAGTGTCATATTTAAAAATGTGCTTGTTGTTATTCCTGAGACTAAAGGTGAAAACTTGCTGATTTGCTGGGTGTTTGTTCATTGACTGATACACTGCCACTTCAGAGGGTAAATCTGGTGTAAATGTTGCAGCTGAAGGTTCCACACTGTTCAACAAGGATGCTGAGAGTGAAAACTTCAATTCAGTTTGTCCAGACGCTGGCAGCTGACCCGGTGATGTGGTCGATGACACGTCCTGAGTTGTAACATTTAGCTGAGACATCACATCCTGATTCATCACAGATGGAGCTGGGGACAGATTTTGGACTGTTACCGATAATTGCTCTTTCATTAGGTGTGGTGGCACATCTGGAAACAGCTCAGTAGGTGGTGCTTTGTTTGATGATGGCAGTGACTGTATTGTTTTGAACCATTATAATTCTTTGTTGAAAGTGAATGAGAAACAGATGGGGAAGTGTGGCGTGCTGAATTTGCAGTGTTGTGGGTTTTAACAGACTTGTGGTTTCAGACGGTGTGACCTAGGAGAGAAAAAATGCAAAACTTTAATTCAGTCATAACTTATTCTGTACCCCCTCCAACAAAAAGACAGAGATCCAACAACTGTTCATTGTATGCAACCACCATGTTTAATGTTTGGATTGTCAGCTTTTATATTATCAATAAATCAGATGTCTGTGTGAAAAGGGTTGATAAAGTGACAAACCACAGAAACATTTTACTGCCTTTACTTTCACATCTCTCCTGAGCATCATTTGTAGATGCAAGCAGCTGTTTTCTGGAAATATATACCAAACAGAAGACAAGCTGCAAAAATGTGAAACCTTCTCCAACATGGCGACCCAACTCTTCATGTAAGTAGCTTTAAAAAGTAAGTTTGCAGTCATACAAAAAGGTATTTCTTTTACAAATTAAACCACTTCCCCACTTTCAAAATACTTTGCAGCATGCATTGTCAATGGGGAATTTATTTTTGAAGTTAAAAAGAGTAAGATTATCATGACATCACACACTGGAAAATGCAGGGGAAAGGAGAAAGCAAACACAGTTTTGTATCATATAATTGACCCAAAATATTTTAATACAATAACTGGAAAGCGCTCAAACAGCATGAATCTCTGCCAAGGGATAATCCTGCTGTGTTGATGCTATGCACTGAACATTATTGCCCTTTTGTTGTGAAATACAAACACTAGTTAAAACATACACCACATTATAACAGATTGGATTTCCATTTTGGTCTTTTCCAAAATGATTTGTTACCTGGGCAACATCTTAAAAAAAAAAACCCATGGAGATCTGTTGACTAGTTTTTCTGTAATGCTGTTTTTATAGTGACAGTAAAAACATAACCCTGGCAGAGCTAAAATATAAAATGTGTAAAAAGAGTTTATACCCTTCTTCATAATGTTCCTCAACATAACTCACATCTCCAACACAGTCATTTGTTTTCCATGTGATCCCTGGATATCGTGTTTCCCTGACTACATTAGCCCATATGTTCCTCCATTCATTCATTCATCCATCCATCCATCCATCCACTGAGCTCCATTGAGCGGTGGCCTCCCTTTCAAACAAGTCATTACAACATATGATCTGAATGACTAAGCACCCAGAACAATCCCACATAGTCATATAGAAGTCAACAACAAGCACACTTACCCTGTGAGCTCACTGTGGGCTGACTCTCTGAGTCAGTGCGGTCGGCTGTGCACGGTTCAGTCCGGAGGGGGGTTTCCTTCTGGTGAGGTCGTGAGGTCAGACGAGTGGTGAGCGATTCTCTGTCGACGGCCTCGCGTGTCAGTGTGGAAGTGACACCGTGAGACGCCGGGGTCAGAGGCAGCGAGGGGTGAATACTGTGCCGCTGACAGAGGATTGGTATTAAAACTTTCCAAGGGTGAAGAAAGTAATTCTGAGGTCCTGAGTGTGACTACAGATACTTGTTCAATCCAGCCAGTCGCTTCAATGAGCCCAGTTTGCTTTGTATGTTGCTGACAATTGGATTGGAGTCAGCTGTGGGATAATCATATGAGGACAAGGTGTAAATTTCTGCATCTGCAAGTCCCTCTTAATTTCATCTTGCACACAGCACCCTCTGTCCCACAAGTTAAGCTCGCCAAGCCTCCCACCTTCATACTGAGCTCCAGCACCTTAGCTAAATCAGTCTGTGGTTTTAAGTGACAAGATGCTCTTTTAGTTATATGGCTCTGTGTTTTTTGAGTTTGTTTTTTTTTAGTTTATGTATTTTGAGTCAATGTTTCACTGTCTGTGTCTCCCCTGTCTTTGTTTCCCATGTCACCATGTCTTTTTTTTATTTATTTGTTTAATTTTGTAAGAGCACTTTCTGCACATCATGTGTGGTGTTACTTCCTGTCTTTGTTCACTTCCTTCCTGTTTGATTGCTGGCCCTGTCCCAATGCAACGTACTGATTAATTGGCGAGGGTCAGACCGGCGGATCAAGTGGCTACTTTGGCTAATATTGACTTAAGGAGTGAGAGGGCCACCTGCCGCTAACTCCGTCAAAGCAACGTATGCAATCTCTGTTTGGCACCCGGACTGTTGGCCCGGCCAAGGCCATCAGCTA
>OOFC01018134.1:56295-79887 GCA_900323345.1 Pseudochromis fuscus
TCCCCATTTTTTTTAACATTTTTTTTTTTTTTACCACTATACTGTACCTTATCTGTTTAATATCAGAGGTGGATAACAGCTTGTCCAGTCTGGAGATGACTTTACATACTGATGTGTGCAGTGTGACCTCATATGATTAAAAGGGGAAGACCTCCTGAGAGATAAAGGTACCGGTAGTTGGGGTTTTTTTTGTTGCAAATATTATGCAAGGAAACAAAACAATAATAATTGCTTATCATTATTTTCACTCGATACAGTACTCCATCATCCAACTCTACTTTAATCATGCAGCCATGTTAAGAATGTCTGAGCTCTTTCTCTTCACTCAACCTTCCAGCAAATTTTCTAACTTGTCCAACTCGTATCAATTGTTGCAAAACAAACACACAAGATTACAGCAAATGTGTTGATCTTTAAAAAAATGATTCAGTGAGAATTATAACATCAATATTTCAAAGTTCCATCTAATTAATTAAAAATAAACATTTACACCTTTAAAAAAGTCTAATATTGTTTAATTATTTGACTTGATATTTGACAATTGTGGATCAATCAGTACCTGACACCAACTAACTAAAGTACAATAAGATTGCGTCATTAACAGGCAGAGTCAACTCCCCGGTGTAATATAAACACAGGAAAGAAGGTTTGACACCATCTCAAAATTGTCTCATCTTTAAACATCACAGAGAAATATGCTGGGGCTGAAATCCTGAGGGAATAAGAGAGCCAGGACAATGAGTCAAAGAGCTTTTATAAAGTCCAGTCATCAAGGCTAAAAAACATGAGGCCCACGCTGAGCGTTAGAGGGGAGAACAGAGCACATCACTGCCTCAGGCACTGAAGTAAAGATACTCAATGATCTTCAAAAGGACGGAGAAGGTTAAAGGAGAAATGCGACTTAATTTAAACTTTGAAGAATCCACCATTGATCTCAAAACTGAGAAGACTTCAAAAGAAAAACACAAGCAATGCAAGATAAGATGTTAAAAAAAATCTATAAAATAAGTTCCTAATGTTTCCCAGCTACATTGTTTATAACCTTAGATTTATTCCGTATATACTGACAATCTGCCTTTGACTGGTGCTTGTGCTCCCATGGAGGTCACTGTGATGATGGTAGGACTGTCACAGACTTCTGGTTGAATAAGTTCTTGTGGGTTCTTCATGTAGGTGCTCGGTGTACTAAACATAAGACCATGACCAGCACTAGCACCAGTTTCAGGAATGGGTTCATACTGGATTGATGTGTAGGAGAAAAATAAATCAGGGTCTCATCTCATCTGTCAGGCTGGTGTGTTTATCAGGTGAATGATTCAAACATTATAAGATTGTATATTGTGGCTTTTTGTACTGTATTTTCCATTTATATTAAATGAATTTTAACAAATGAGTAACTTTCCTGTGTCCATGTCATTCTGATTTTTTTAAATTATTGTTTAAACATCTTTATCTTCTCTCTGCACGATTTTGCTCATTCTCACGTCAAACACTTACTTGTATACTCTCGCATTTCTAAATGATTCCTCCAGGTCAGACCGAGCTTACCTGTTTTTTCTTTTGGTTCTAAAACTGGTTTAATGTTGTGTAAGTTGGATGTATGACAGAGTTTTTGGTTCAATACAAATAATTTGTTTTCAATATTTAGATGCCCATTAGCTTCCACACAGAGGTGGCTCGTCTTCCTGGGGTCCACACAAAAACAACAACCATGAAAACAGTAGAAGTGAATAAACATTAATTCAAGAAGATTGAAAATAATGAGTGTTGCTGTTTGAGTTGGTTTCATACAATAAAACATAAAAAATAGATATAAGATATACAGTACAAACTGTGGCCAGCATGAACAAGATGTGTATGAAATCTAACCACACAATGCTAGCTACACATTCAAAGTAACACTTTTCTGTATTACAAGTATATTTACTTTTGGTAATCAAATCACTTTTTATCACCAATAAGAAACTGAATGTGATGTACATTTGTTATATAAGTAGTACAGGAGTTATGATGCGTACAGTCTACAGCTTTTTTTTTTTAAAGATACACCAGTATGAAAACTTTCTTTTCCAAAAGGATTTATTTTCTGAAAAACACCCAAACCAAAAGAAAATATTGAGAATAAGTACATTATTCAGTGGGTTATATACATGGTTGTTCACACTAGGATAAGTAAAGACAAGGATTCACAGCTCCTCACATTTGCATCATGTTAAATGGTTGTGCTCACCCTAAGTGAAAGTTGAAAATGTTCCTTCTTGTTAATCAAACAAAGTTAAACTAGTGGAAAAAAGGTGAAAATATAATAAACATAAACCAGTGACTTTCAATAAAAGCAGTGTGGTTGAAATGTTTACAGTTCAGGGTTACATAAAAAAAAAAAAAAAGCGCGTGGCGAAAGTAGTTTTGAGTCACTACCATTTCCACGTGGACACAGTAACAAGTTAAAAGGTTTTCCTAGTGACACTACAGCATTTTATTACACAGCAGACAAATCATCTACAGTCACATGCTTCGAAACACTCGTGTTTACGTAATGGTGATTTTGTAAGTGTCTGCTATATTACAGTCGCATTTTGAAAAGCATGGTACTTGGAAATTAAAAATGAAAACACTTGATGTAAATACAATCATGATGAAAACAGATTGGAATATAATCACAAATGCTCCATTGCTAACTCAGTTTTCTTAAAATGTAACATCTTTGAGTAACTTTATTAGTCATAGTCATTTTGTCACATCACTTTATTATATGAGAAACACCACTAAAACGCTGGACTGTGTTAGTGGAGATGCTCCAGTTGATCTGGAAATTGTAACTCTAGTCTCTAGATTGTAGTCTTCCAGATTCAATGATCCAAATGTTTTCACTGGCCAAACCACATGGTCACCTAACACTGGCCTTAAGGCAGTGGATCAAACTCAGGGGCTCCTGTGCAGTAACTTTCATAATTGGCTTATTGTAGTTCAATCAGTGATCAGCTTCCGATACATTGCAAAGTGTCTCTTTGATTAATAATCATCGCTGCCCTCGTCTTCCTCGTCAAACTTCCTCTTGAGCGAGTGCTTCTTGTGCTTACCCCTATGCCGCCGTTTTCCTGCGAATTCGGGGTTAGCATCTCTCGTGTGCAGCTGCTCGTGTTTCTTCAGGAGGCCGGGGACCGAGAATCCCTTCCCGCACGTGTCGCATGTCCAGGGCTTCTTGCACGTGTGAGTCCTTTTGTGGACGTTCAGGTGAGACGCCAGCTTGTAGGTCTTCCCGCACACGTCGCAGCTGAACGGCCGCTCGTTGGTGTGCAGTCTGATGTGGACCTTCAGGTTCCCGACCTGAGTGAAGGTCTTTTCGCATATAGTGCACCGGTAGGGTCTCTCTCTGGTGTGGATCCTCAGATGAACCCTTAGGCAGTACTTGCTGGAAAACTTCTTTTGGCAGACGGGGCAGGGGATCTTTGGTTTGGGAATGTGGTCCTGCTGATGCCTCTTCAGGTCAGACAAATAGACAAAGGTCTTCCCACACTGCGAGCAGAGATACTGGCGGTCGCCGATGTGGTAGCCCATGTGTCTCTTCAAGAGGCTCGGGACGAGGAATCTCTTCCCGCAACGCTCGCACATATGGGGGCGGTCTCTGGTGTGCCAGCGCTCGTGGTTGGACAGCTTGAAAGCCGTGGGGAAGACTTTGCTGCAGTGCTTGCAGGGGAACGTCATCTGGCTCGTGTGGCACTCCATGTGTCGCTTGAAGTATGTGGACTGCGTGAAGCCCTTGTTGCAGATATGACAGTAGAAGGGCTTCTGGCCGCTGTGGGCGAGCATGTGCTTTGTCAAACTCTGCAGTTTGGTGAAACACTTTCCGCACTGACCGCAGGCGTAAGGACGCGCTGTGCTGTGGGTCTTCAGGTGGTTGTTGAGGAACGCCTGCGTTCGGAAGCTTTTGTTGCACGCCGTGCACACAAAAGGCTTCTCTCCTGTATGAATGCGCTCGTGGTCCAACAGCTTGGACTGATAGGGGAAGCTCTTGTCACAGACGCGGCAGGTGTATCTGTCGGCTGGAGGCCTGATTTGCTTTTTTCTTCTTATCATTGGCTTCATGTCGTCTAAGGTGCACAGCCTGGCTGGAGGAAGAGGTGGCAAGGCTGGGAGTGACAGCGAGTTAGTGGCAATATGTGACACCCACTGGTGCAGTGTGACTCGCTGGGTCTGAGGCTTTTGGCCATCTTTTGTTCCTGCACCGGGAGCACTCTGTGAGGTGGAAGCAGGTTTAATCGGCATCTGAACCACCCTGAAAGGAATTGTTTTCAAGGGCAGCTGCTGTAACTCTGGTTTCTCTGGTGTTTCTGCTCCATCATTCTCTCCACTTTGCAGAGTGGTGGTAAACTCTTCTTGTGTAGGACTCTTCTCCTGCACTGCATTCTCCCTCTGAGCGTCTGCTGTGACGCTCTTTTCCTTTGCTGCACTGCCATCAGCTGTTTTAAGACTGTACCGCCCTCTTCGCTGAGGTGTAGTAGCAAGAGCTGCTTGGCTGTCAGAGTCGTCTGACATCATGCCCAGGTCATCGGTGTCGCTGACGGAGGCTGGGCTTGTTTCATTGAGGGTGACCTCTAATCGCTTTGGTGATTCTGGCGGTGGTGGTGGTGGAGGAGGAGGTGGTGGTTCTACTGGTTTAGGGCGGAAGGCAAGTGAAGAGAGCACACAGTCGCCCACTGAAGACGAGATGGTTGCTGCACAAAAAGGAAACGGCCATGTAAATTTATTTTTCACTGTATTCAACAACATCCAGTGTCCATATGTCACCCATTCATCTTCTTTTCTTACTTCACCAAATTGTTACACAAGCTGAAGTTTACCTTTAACACCAACGAGTCCCTTGGCCTGCTGGTGTAGGAGGAGAGTCTTCAGGTCCCCCGAGTCAGGAATAAAGCCCCCACATGCCTCCAGGATGGCAGGCTCCGATGAGATCATGGCACCAAGCTGAAGTTGAAAGGCAATTTACAGTATAGCTCTTTTTTGTTTTTTACTTCTGAGGTTGGGCGTCACTGTTTCGTTTACGTTTTCATAGTCTGATATAAAAAAATCTGTATGACATAAATGTACAATTTACAGAATTTAAAATGTAATCAACAATTAAATTCTAAATCTAGTTTGTAAAAAACAAAACAAAAACAACTGATGTATCACACAATGAAAAAAACCTTAAAACAAGTCCTTAAAATTCCTGGTATCAGCATCAAAGAGACTTCATTTTGAATTCTTAGATAATTTACAATGATTTCATTCAGTCTCATTTCAATTCTCACCTACATCTACATGGTTAAAATGACTGGCCTTAAAAACTCTTGCAAACTTTCCAGTGGGTCCCGATACTGTGAAGCTCAACTAAATCAGAATATGATGCGTTTCCTGTCCACCCAATACCACACCCAGGCTAAATACCTCAGGGTTAGTCTCCAGTGACATCACATTGTGCTTACCTGGGATAGATTGGGAACAGGTAGAAGTTGCTCCAGCTTGCACACCAGGCCTGCAGTCAGAGCCTGCAGCGCTGTGTCAAACTTTGTGCCGTACTGAACAGGGAACACTTCCTACAGAGACAGAAACATATTTATCAAACTTATAATCACTGAAATGAATGGCTTACATCTCTACACTCACTTTGCAGCCAAATTCACAAATAGAGGTAACTGACTGCTGGGGTGTGAGACTGGCTACACCAAAAAAAAATTCATATTTAAAAATCATATTTAAGTAGATTTCAGGCTTCAAAAGGAGGACTATTTAGAGGCATGGTTAACTGGATTGACAAGTCTAGTCTCCAAAGAGAGCAGCACTAAAGTCGAGTCTCAAGCTCATTGGGCAGTGACCTCGGGTTCAAGGGTCACACCCAAGCAATACAGTTACCACATCTGAATGGCGAGCATGTATCTAATATGAAACGCTGACTACGTGTGGCAGCAGATGGATGTGGATACCTGGAAAAAGCGTTTCCTCTCTGCTGGACTTTTAAGCAGATTCTGGACCAGCACCATAAAGTTTGTTTGACATTTTTCCACTTCTGTGTCCTTCTGGAAAAGAGGAAATATTTTTCGTCAGATTCATATTTCTAGATTTTAATTTGTCATAGACACCATTTGCCATGTTGTTCTTTTCCTGAGACAAAAGAAATTTGCATGTTTACCAGTGACGGTGAGGAGACCTTCAACTTATTTATGAGAGTTTGAATAGTCTTCGTATCTGGTGGGCCATCTTTGTGAAGTAAATCCAAGATGATCTAAAGTAACAGTGCACAGATTAGTTAGCAGAAAAAAATCTATACAGATCAAAATAAACTGTAACAGCTGTTATCTACTTTTAATTTCGAAAAGAGACTGAGCCTGAATCTTGCAAAGTATGGCTTACTGTCAGATTTACCTCCATCCAGGTGTCTACTTCTTAGATAACAATGCATTCTCCTGTTTGATTCACCACAAATGAAAACAAATCCTCACCCTTGCTCTCAAGCCCAGGATTAGCTGGGCGGTCTGCTTGAAACTCAGAAGCTCAGGAACAGTCTGTGTCACCATGGTCACAAACTCCTCCACCCTGCCATACTGCTTCACTTTTTTCTGCCGTATGACCTGCCACATGTAGGAATATGTGAGCTGCAGAGGGGAAGCCATTAGGCGAAGGGAGGCCAGGGGAAGTGCACCTCCAACACCTGAAAGTGAGATTGAAAACAAGCTTACAGATGATATTGTTACAGTCTGTCAGTCTGTTGCATACTGAGGCCAATCCCAGAGTCCTGAAGTTACACATTTCTGGTGATTTTCACTATCCACCCCCTTCCTTCATTAACATACAAAAGAGAACAGATGAACCACAATGTAACTTGATCCAATAAAGAATGTGGTTGTTCAGGTGGAGCTACATGCTGCTGTAGGGGGCGCTGCAGTGTTAACGACGTGCTTTGTAGGATGTAGATTAGCTGCAGAGGGTTTGGAAAAGTGCATGTCTGCGTGTGCATGTGGTGTAGTGAAGTGAATGAGCGCCAAACTGCAGAGTTGCATTCAAACTTTACTCAGATGATGCGCACGACATACTGATACCAACGGGAGTTATCGTAGACGATAACATACTGTACAGCGGTCGATCAGTGCATGCAGAAGATGGATGAATCACTTTGAAATCAAACATCGTGTACGGCCCTAGCTAAAGCTTGTTAGCTAACCACCACACGTCACCAGAAAATATGAGAACAGTGTAGTTGCAGTCTTGCCGTATCTTGTGATTCAGAACAGACGGTATAATTAATAAAAGACATGGGTCTAGTTTCGTCTTATTTTCTGAGCGGCACTGTCGGCCGCAGCTACTGCTAGCTTGCTAGCATTAGCTTAGCATCTTACCTGCTGGGTCGGAGCGTCTCTCCATGGTGAGCTCAGGGCGCACGCTAATGCAGGAGGTGGTCGGCCGACGGAAAATGTAGCAGTTAATGTTGAAATATAATATTAAAAGTATTAAACTGTCTTTATCTCTAACGTCAAGCCACGGAGAATAATGGCGGCCGCTGGGCAGCGGCTTTCCAAAACAAAAGTCCCAGGACTTCCAGCGGAAATTCCTGTACAAAATAAAAGCACCGTCTTTCACGTGTATTGTAAAGGAGAAAAAAGTTCAAGAACAGGCAGCGTATAGAAATATACAGATATAGAAATATATAAACTGTATGCTAATTCCTTCCACATGCCAAATTCTGCACACATTTTGTTTTAGTAAAAAGCTTTTGACTTTGCACTCACTGTTAATTATAGAATCCATGAAAGGACACATATAAATACACTTTTATTTCTCTGTGTTGACTTGATATTGAGTTTTTCAGTGGGATTCTTGAGATCTTTTGTCATTTTTGTTGTTTTCTAGAGAAAACTAACTTTTTTATATGATAATTTATATAATAAATTTGTTTTCTTGAGAAAACAAAGCATGATGTCTCTTGCTACCTCGAGATAATAAATTGATGTCATTAACAAGATAAATGATCCCATTTGTTTTGTTGAGATAAGAAAAATAACTCAAGATCTTGAGAAACCCACTGGAATGAACTTGTTATCGCAGTAAATCGGAGAACAGAAAAATTTATTTAATCATGCCCTTTAGGGTTTCTATCTATCTATCTATCTATCTATCTATCTATCTATCTATCTATCTATCACAGACAAGCTGTAATGCATCATGAGTGATAGTCAAAGATTCAGTGGAGTTACAGTATAGCAATATACAGCTCAAATACATACCAAGAGAGTTTTTCTTATTGTTTTATTATCAAACTGAGTCACCAAAACATTTTATGGGTGGTTCAGTCAAACAGGATGTGGGAAAAGTGCCACTGAAATTACACCAGTGGTCACACATGACCAGGAAATATTCTTCATGAATGCATGATCTCTCTTCTGCTGTAAGATCTCTATAAAGTTTCAATATTTTACATTACAAACAAGAAAAGAGGTTCTTCATCAAGCCTACTGTTACATAAACTTTTAAAGTTTAGATATGCCCTGTAATGGAATTCTTTAAATCAAAGGGATGCCGACAAAGCAACACTCTCAGTGTGCCCGTATATATTTTCACATTGTTGACAAGTAGCATCAGAATATTCATACAACACTGGAAACTCATAGGTTACTTGACAAAATATTGTCCTCATTTGTTCACACAAACATTATAAAAACAACTCCTATAAATGTGGGGCGAATCATGTTCACAAAATGCTAAATAACTAGAAATAAAAGATATCTACTATCTGTTTTTGTCTTATGTTAAATAACATGATAAAGAAAAGTATCTTCCCCAAACTGCAGCAGGTTCAGCCACACGAAAAGATACAACATTCAAATAAGGGGCTGACAAATACAGCTACTGGCACCTATGTTAACATGAACAGCCACTGTAGTGTGCTTTTTAATGGTGATTTAGTTTCTTGAGTCATACTGTGCTTTCCTTGTGTGTTCACAGTATTTTGTCTAGCCCCTGTACATTCATGACATGAATGGGTCTGTTTTTCATTTACAACATTACAACTGTAGGAAAAACTCATTGCATTTGGAAGCAGTTCATCTTGTAACAAAATAACTTAAATATCTTACATACAGTAGAAATACAGATTTTTTACAAAATGCAAACAGGAAAGTCAAACATTGAAAAGATGATGAATAACTTTGTACTTTTTAGAACTGGTCTATAACAGAACACTTATTAATAATGATATACTAATATCTTATTGGAGTGTTTTGGAAGTAAATCATTGCAATACAGAAAACTGTTATTAAAATGCTGACCAGCCTCTGTAGATGAGGCTACATAGCCTGCGGTCTGGAAAGATTCTTAGCCTGTTGATTCATAAGGATCTGTCGACATTGGTTGTGTTTGTAACTGGCATTTCCTCCAGCCTACGGCCAGTTCTTTTGTGACGAGAACAAGCCCTCCTTATGCTTCTCACTGAGCTCATCCGTCCGTCCATCTATCTGTCCCTATCTCCCTCACTTTCCCTCGTCCTGTCTGTCCTGTCTCCTGCTTGCTGTCTCTGACACATGCACTGCCAGAGCACTTGCACTCGGGGAGTCATGTTCTCATGACTGAACGTGATTGACTCAGTGAATGAGGCATTAAAAACTCTAACACACTCACTGCCGCTGAGCAGCAGCTATAGATCACTGGGCAACAGCTTTGAAATACAATGAGCGGATTCAAAGTGCCTCTGGCGATGGCTATCTGCCATCTGGTCAGATCTGTGATGCACAAAGTAGGACACTTGTTGAACTGCTCAGCGTGTTGTTTGTGACTAGCAGGTTTGCAATTTGTGACAGATCACAGATCATAATAACATCAACAACAAGTACAAGTTCGGCTCCATTAGATTGAATGCAGCCACATCACTTCATTTGGTCACTGCAGACAATATTAGTAGGAATGTATGCATATGCTGCTAATGTATTGCAGTACAAGTCAGAATACAGGAGCAGGTTGGAATTCAGTGTGGTGACTGGTGTGTGACTCTACAGTAGTGAAAGGAGAGCGTCTGTAACCACCCAGCCACAGCCAACAAGCAGATGACCACAGTCATATCTAGAATAAAGAAAGGTCCTCAACAAAGAGTGATATCATTTTGATTTGAGGATCCAGTGAGATTTTTGATTGCAGCTCCAAACAGAAAAACATCAAGACCCTGAATGACACCGCTTCAGAGTGGCAGGAAAAAACTGAACTTCTCATAATAGGCCAAACGCTGTTAAAGACCAGCCAAGGCGAGATGATGTATGTACTTCGCCAGCCATCTTGGCAGATAACCAGCCACTGTGTGGAGAGTTCTTGCTTCCAAAGAAGTGCCTGGGGGATTTAGTGATACACGTGCCTTCACAGCAGGTGAGTTTTCTCTCGTACAGTAGCTCTGGTCCAAGCACTCAGATGAGCAAAAGCAGAGGAGTGTCAGACCGCACTCATTTTATCCAGCAGGCTCCTGCCAATAACAGGACAACCTGGAGAGTGAGTTGTTATACTGCTGTCCAATTTCTCCTTCTTTATTAATCATGCTTCATCCACTTTCATGTTCAGCGATCGCCTCCCCCGCTGGCTGAGTGTCAGCGGCGTGGGTGAGTGTTTGAAGTGGGATGGAGATAGACACAGTTGGGATCATGTCAGAAGGTGCCATTTGGCTATTTTCAGTGTTGCACGCTGGAAAGCGCCTTCCAGACTTTACCTAAAAATAAAAAAAGTACACAGAGACTGAGCAGTGTTTCTCTACCCAAAAACAAAAGGCAGATAGATAAATCTCAGAGGTGGGCTTCATTACATTAACAGAGCATCGGAGTACTACTGAATATTTGATGAGCTGTTGTAAACTTTACTAGAACTGACTTCCAGGAAGTGCTCACCACAATGGGGGCACTTTATAAGGCAGGGTTTAGTAGACTCACCCGCAAACAACACCTCAAAAATCCTTTTTAGGACAACATCCTCACTGAATAATTAACTGAGGAAAGTAAAACGTCTCAATTATGAAAAGAACTAAAACAATTAAGGAATTACCATAAGTATTCATTGTGGTGTAACTGTTAATGCTTTAGGAGTTCAGAATATTGACCATGTATCCATTCATGCAATTATCTGTCTGAGTAAGTGCAATAACTGTGCACCAGTACCCTCAACCACAAAGTAACAATCAGTGTGCTAACTGTAAACATCTGCATGAGGATGAGGGTGTGAGTTGAAAATTAAAAAAGTACTAAACCTGTGAGGTATTTTTTTCATGATTATTTCTTGGGTTAAAAGGGAAAATGTGATGGTTCACTTACTTACCATCCACACTATAAGAATAACACAAGCTGTGAAGGGGATGAGGACCAAAAGCAGGGGAGCTCTCGTCATCCAGCTGTGTCCACGATTCTCCTCCTGACTCTCTGCAAGAAGCAAATCGTTGGAAATTTTACCGACTACAGTTACAACTCTGAAATATGATAGTGGACAGGACGCTCCTATTGATTATATTTATTGAGCTTGTAAAGGAGGATTCGCGTGGACCTCAAGCAGGCAGATTTAGGTAATTTCAATTTAAAAAATCCTCACTTTTTTCTTTCTGAGATGTCAAGTGGCATAAAAACTTACATGCATCGACGAGCTGAACAAAATTTGTTAAATGCTTTTAATCACATAGTTCCTTTAACTACATGTATGGACTGATGTCTGTCTACAGCTGTGTGTCATCGACCCTGAATCAATATATGCCTTTTCAAAAGCTACTATAGTTTCTAAGCAGCTCTAAAAATTAAATATTTATATGCAAATGAATGATGTACCTGGTGTTTGCTGAGGATTAAAGCATGGTGGCGGCTTGCATGAGAAGCCGGATGTGCCTTGAGCAGCAGTGTGTAAGACGTCTTTGATGTAGTCGAAGTAAAGACCAGACAGTAAGCTCCCTTCCCGGTAGTGACACTGGAAGACTTGCATCGCTGTTTCCTGAGGGATCAGACAACAAGCCGTCCTGAAATAACTCAATTACGCAATTACATGTGCAAAACAGTCCCTAACTGTTCAAAATACTACATCCTAAAACCGAGCTGCAGTGTCTTTATACATCTGATGGAAACTCAATCTGATCTTATCCAACTTTCTGATGACCCACCAGCTCCTCGTGGTCAAAGGTGAAGCGTAAACTCTTGAGCATCGCAATGAAGACGATTATGTTTTCTTTGTTGGAGGAGATGGCACCGAACATGTTGGCCAGCTTCCGCAGGCTTTGCTCCAAAGGATAGATATTTAACACCACCCAGCACGTGCCAGCCTGGTACAAAAACAAACAACCCTTTTGTTCAGTATGAAATCAAGCGTCTCTCATTTTCTATTTAACTGTTTCACATTGCTTCATACGTACCACTTCTTTGGGAATGTAACTAACAGGAATCTCATAATCAGACGGGATATTCTGCTTCTATAAGTGCAATAAGGACAGTTACTTAACACACACCACATAGAAACAGGACATCATACGACAGCAGCACACTGTAAATGTGATGTGTGTCAAGCTTGTAGCAGCTCACCAGTACTGTCAGCATGTTCACATCATCAGTTATCGGTGTCCCAAATTTTCCAGAGCAGAGATTCAAACTTGTTACCAGACTCAAGAGGAGACAAGGTGCTTTCAAGATCTGAAGGGAGAATAAGTGTCACACAGTGTATTTACATTACATGTGGTGCAGCACACTAAATCTATTGAAGTGTAACAGTGAAGCTGTGATAGTACTTGCAGTCCTCTGAGGAAGTAGTAATAGTAGTAAGAAGTAGAATAGTACTTTTTTCCCGCAGGTAGGGATGTAACTAGAAAAAATTCTCCCAATTTTAAGTCCAAAATAGAGCTGCAGTTTATCTACAGACAAGTTATCCATTATAATTTTTGATTTATGAAGAATTCTGATCAAATGTGTTGTTTTTCTTTGCAAATATGATAGTAAATTAAATATATGTATGGTGTTGATCTTGGGTTTTGAAAAATTATGAATGTAATTTTTCACATAAAAAAACATTTAACTAAATTAATAGCAAAGAAAACAATTATTGGCTAAATTTTAATACAAAATACAAACTTCTTGGACCCCTTTTATCCTAATGACTCCATATACTGCTCCTTTAACAGCAGCAGTGTATGGAGCACTCACTGCAGACCCTTCAACACATTAAAATGCCTTTTTATGCAGCTCCAGAAGGAAGCATGCTTGTGTATGAGTAGTTTAATTTTTGACTAAGTCCACTTTACTGTAAATCACTAGAAAATTACTTAATTGTGGTATTTTTCCAGAAATCAGCATCTGATGTATTTTTCCATTGCAGTGGAAACACAGAAAGAGCCTCTGTTATTTTTCTGAAACTACACAATTGCATTGAATTGCAAATAAACAGCTGTAAAAGAACAAAGCAGTAATAAATAATCTGAATA
Organism: Pseudochromis fuscus; assembly: GCA_900323345.1. NCBI lineage: Eukaryota > Metazoa > Chordata > Actinopteri > Pseudochromidae > Pseudochromis > Pseudochromis fuscus. The sequence continues at coordinate 69,743 of OOFC01018134.1, forward strand.
TAAACTTCAGATTGCACAACACAAATGGGACTTTAGTTATAGGGAAAAGACTGTTTTAAGAATCTCTACACTTTTGAAACACATACATGCAAAAAAACCCAAAAAACAATAAACCTCCAAAATAAAAACAGTACTTACTTTCTTCCACATATGGAGCAAAAATCCAAGGTTTCTCAAATCCAGTGCATGAAATTCAGTGCTTTCAGCTCAAAGACAGAGCTCATCTCTGTGTGTGTTTGCATGTGTGTAACGTCCAAGCGTGCAGTGAAACTTGAGGATGTGCCGGCAGTCTGCTTTCACTTCAGACAAACTGGTGAAGTAGTTTGACGTGGTGGAGAGGCCGCCTACAGGCTGAGTCATTATGTCACACACTGACGCTGTCTGAGAGTTTTCCATAAAAACTCCCACGTATCAATTTGTTCGTCAGGAGAAAGTGGGTGCTTGTTCTCTTGGGAGAATATTTCGCTTAGAATATGTCAAGGTTATTCCCCAAGCTGTTGTTTGGAAAGTGAAAATGGAGTTCATATATTTACCCATGCTCTTTTTGGTTTAATTTAAGAATTTTTCATGTTCAAAATCTAGTTATGTAGTTTATTTTTGTTATTTGGCTCATGTTCTGGCTCAAACATGCAGGATTTTTCTTATTGGATTGTTTCTGTCTGTGTGTAAATGTGCAGAAGTTTAGTTGCATAATCCACTCGTGATGCTGATGAAGTGAAACCATGGAAAAGCTATTATCCATAATTGATCTACATTACCAAATCAATACCAGTCACAGAGGATAAATTGAGGAAATAAAGATGAGCAGGCGAGTTAGAAAGAGTAACTGTTGAGTGGAGAGCTAAAACACAACCACAGCAATAGTAAGAATTTTGTACCTGTAAAGCAAAGTGTAGTAGCTCCCCACTGACTGTGTGTGTTTTGTTTACATGTGACTAAATGACCTCAATTTGAAGGAAGTCACAGTGCAGCAATCAGGGAAGGAGTACTTTGTCCGCTGGAGCTGGGAAAGAAAACGTGACACTCTGAGCTGAGTCAGGTCAGAGAAAGCAGGCCACATCTAAATATAACCCAGACAGCTTAGGACCCCTCAAAACAAAAACACACCGGCTGCGACCTGCACAGCTCAAGGGCACTCATTCAGATCAACAGGTGAGCCGAAAACCAATACTAAAAATGCAATTTAAGTTTCTGGTGTCACTTCAGATAGATTTGCACTAATATGCTCACATATGATGCATGGATTTTCAGCATGCTACTGTGCCAACAGCGCTTTACTGATAAACAAGCTGCATGCCTACAGCTGTGGACAAAGCACAGGCTGCAGACAAGCTTCAACATGTTGTCATCTTCTTCTAAATGTTGTGTTTTGCTTCTAATAAAAAGTTTTGCAGGTAATTGAAGTATTTACAAGGAAACCCATGTAAGTTCATCTTCGTCGTTTTATCTCTGCAGTACAGAAATGGATGAGTTTGAACAGGAAGGCATAAATGAAGAGCTGATTGAGTTTGCCATTCGAGAGAGCATGCAAGATGCCTACAAGCTGCCATGTTCAGTACAAACAAACAGGTATGAAAGCCTCAAAACATTCAGTGATATTTATTTCTAATGCACATTTATTGGTGGTGGAGTAAACAAACTTTGTAAAATGATGTGTGGATCCCAGAGCTTTGATTTGGCCTCCTATTCTTTTGTTGTTTATCAGGAAAGAAGGAAACAGTGAAGACTTTGTGAAGATAATGGCAGCCATTCACAAAGGTAATTTTCCAAGTATATATGTGTGCATGTGGAGTAACCAGTGTTGTGCAACATGAAGCCAAAGGTGCAAAAGAAAAGTAGATATCAAAGAGAGATTTTGTTAGTTTAGGTATGCATGTGTTTTCATGTCTGTGTGCATGTACCCACCTGTTTGTCCATGACTGCTACAAATGTCTCCCTGTCGTACCTCCACAGGTGATGGGGAAGTGCTGCAGGAGCTGTCAGATTGTGTGTCTGCCTTCAGAGAGAGTGACAGCAGGGGCCGGCTGCCTCTGCACGCAGCCGCTGTGCAGCCGCAGCAGGAGATCCTGCATGTGGTGCTGCAAGGTGAGAGTGGAAACCAAAGTTTGATGAAGACCATTTAGGTGGGCGTGAGTGTGATTTTAACAACTGATGGTTTCTGTTGCAGCGTCGACGTCCTCAGACCTGACCCTGGAGGAGCTGACGGAGGACGGGGACACGGCTCTGACTCTGGCGGCAGAGGCCTGCCTGGTGGAAAACGTCAAGATGCTGCTGAAGCACGGAGCTTCACCACACAACACCAACAACAGGAATGAATCTGCACTGCTGCTCGGTAACACAACACAACTCACACAGTCACTTCCTCACTTAGCTGTTGTTAAAAGCATATTCATGAAGAGAGTTATTTGTAGGGTTACTAAAAATATATTACATGTTAATACTGTCAGTAAAAACTTTATAAATGATTCATGGACTAAATAAGACTTTAATTTGCCTGATTGAGAACTTGCATTTAGATGGATCTCTTTTCTATTTCTGTTATATTTACTTATTTTTTATTTTCTGAGAATCAACTGAGTTTTTACTATTAACATAAATAATAAATGAATCACTTCATAAATAATATATTTTCCATTAGTATGGCTTTTTACTGTAAAATCTACTTTCTGTAGCAGTGAGACGGAGCTCATATGACACGGTCTTAACCCTCATCATGGGCGGGGCTTTTGTGGAGCAGGTGTGTCTCACTAAGTGGACGGCCATTCATGAAGCTGCAAAGGTGAAGAGTGCAATTTTATATATTTTGTGTTTCAATCTTTTTCCCACCTCTCCATCCTTCTGTGTTGACTAGTTCTAGTCTCTCCCACCAGGTGGGTTGTCCAGCTATTATGATGCTGCTGCTTCGACATGGAGCCAAAGTAACAGCCAGAGATGGTCATGGGGTGACACCTCTGGGGATTGCAGCTGATCACGGCAACACTGAAGTTTTGGACATACTCATTCAGCATGGTATAACCGTGTGATATGTATTTATCTGTCCGTGTAGTCTAATTTCTCCACTCATCATCCACGGTTGTGTTTTTTTCTACCCTCCACTAGGTGGTGATGTGCATGCCCAAGCCACCAATGGAGACACTGTCCTGTATGATGCGACTGGATCTGGAAACCTGGACTGTGTCATGCTGCTTTTGCAGCACAGAGCCAACCCAAACGTAGCAAGCTACGCCTGCCAGCTGCCCATCCACAGAGCTGCATATGAAGGACACATACTGTGAGCTCACGTTCTGGGGCTGTGTGACTGTACACTGACAAAAAGAGTCATTGCAATATTTAATGTCGTAAGCTTCATAACATCTAAATTTTAACAGATGATCCAGTTCCCAAAATAAAAAAAATCAGACAATCAAGACAAATTAAAATTCTTTTGCTCCTGTTTTGCAGCCAAACTGTGGAGTAAAACATGCCTATCTCTCTCCACTTCACAGCTCTGCAGTTTTTCTCTGTAGTCATCTCCACAAAGAGCCTTCTGTTTATCACTGTTTTTCAGTTCTGTTCTAAAAAACACTGTCGCACAAACCACAATCTAATGAGCATTTTTCTCTCTCTGTGTCTTCTGTTTTCTTGCTGTTTCTGTTGCTCTCTTTCTTCCTGTTTATTTCCCACCCCCATCTCTCCACAGCGCCCTGAGGACTCTCCTCCCCATCACCACAAAAAGAGCCATCCGCCTCTCAGGCCAGAGCCCTGTTCACTCCGCAGCTGATGGGGGGCAGGCCGAATGTCTGGACTTACTAATCCAGAAAGGTTATGATGTCAACGCCCTGCTGGGGACACACATCTCCGGTAGGACACAGCTGGATGCACATATGTACAAACCCTCACCTCAGGCTACTCTGCCACCTCACTGTATTTCTTGCATGTGAAAAAAAAAGGCCTGTCTCCTCGGTCTTCATGGTCCCTGAACACCTCATTGCTGACAAGTCTTGAGTCAGTGTTTGTGACATGTTGACCAGAGAATAAAGATGATTGATTGCTCAGTGTGATGTTTATCTAGTGCAAGTGTCGACTGATCTTTTGCACCTTGCCACAGAGAATTACGGGGACCTCAGGAAGAGTCCTCTCTACTTTGCTGTTTGCAATGGTGATATGACCTGTGCTGAGATGCTGCTGGCAGCTGGAGCGAGGACTGACCTGGACCCGCTACGATGCATCTTGGTTGCTATACGTGCAGAGAGGTGAGCAGCATGTGTATTTTCTGGTTCGGCTTCACCAGTTTGTCTAGCAGCAGGGTTGCGCTGCAGTGACCTCTGACCTTTATCTGCACATCCAGGTATGAGTTGGTGCAGCTGTTGCTGTCCTACGGAGCAGAGGTGAACTGTTATTTCAGAGTCATCAGCAACACGGTGTTCCCCTCGGCCCTACAGTACTGCCTCAGAGACCGCGTCATGTTGCGACTGCTGCTCAACAACGGATATCAAGCTCACATGCACGTACACCCGCTGTAAAACAAGAGTCCAGTGGGATTCCAAAAACAATATCATGGTGATGTAAAGAGTTGTGATATGGTCATCGTCCTAGCAACCATGTCTCCTGTAGGTGTTTCCAGTGCTGTCATGGTAACAGTGAAGAAACTGATAGTTCCTGGGCTGAACTTCACAACCAAGCCTACCAGATTTACAGTCATCCTAAAGCCATCTCAGTAAGACACTACACAGACACACACATCTTCATCTGTCAGTCAGCGAGTCATCAACTAAATGAACTAAAAACTTAATTTTAAAAAATCACCTGCCTGATTTTTTTCTCCTCCAGTTTTGTGAGTTTGTGTCGGTGTCATGGTTGGCACATCTGGTGGGCGGCGTTGTGAGGATGCTGCTGGACTACGTCAGCCACGTCACCATCTGCTCTAATCTCAGACGCATCCTGGAGAGGAGGCCAGAGTGGGATGAGATTTCTGACATACTGAGTAAAGCTGTCACCTACAAAATACACTTGATGAGACAGGTTTGTATTTCATATTTTTCAGGGCGATTTAAGTAGCGTTCATGTGTGTGTGTGTGTGTGTCCCCAGGTAAACCACGGTCTCTGCAGCACTTGTGTCGACAGGTAGTGAGAGGTCGGATGAGCCTCAGGAGGCTGAACAACCCTGAGGCCATGGCTGCTGTTCCTTTTCCTCCCGGGCTGATGAACTACCTGACCTACAGAGAGTATGACCTGTACAGTCAACTCTCATCTATGTGATTTTATTTGTTCATGTGACTAAAACACTCCTAATGAAAAAGCACTATTCAAAATTAGCCCGTCCTAAGTACGCACTTTACACTGACGTAGTAGATTTTATTCACTTTTTCCTCAAACAGATGGTGTATATTATGCCATCTGGACAAACTGCTCAGATCTGTGTAGCTGTACTGCTGCTGCTCTCTTTCTGTGTGTGTCTATTTATACTTTGTACAGCGTTGCAAACTTGTGAAAATACCATTAATACAAATGAATGATGCTTGTACAGTACAGTATATGAGATAAATGGCAAACAAATCCTAATCAGCCACACAGGTGTTTTAAATTATCACTAATTGGACCTCGACAGGCCAAATGATGAAGTCACTGAACTACATGAACCAATCAGAATGATTTAGGTGTATGTTGCCATGCCTGAACAGGTGTAATAAATACTAAGCATAGTGCACACAGACCATAGACTGTGTATCAAAAATGGTCAAAGCAAGTGGGGCTGAAAAATGAAGCCAAGGCAGAAGTGCAAAAAAAGTGCAATACCTCAAACAGCCACTGGAGGCTGCCTCCAAAAAACTCTGGTTCCATTTGACTTCAGTATCAGTGATCTGGTGGTCCATCTGATTAAAAAAAAAAATCATAATAGAATAGAAAGCCTTTATTGTAATTGAACAACAAGTATACAACAAAATTGTGAAAAGACTAGTTCATTATTATAATTAAAAAATAAAAAAACAATTATTTAAGAATATTAATTAATTAGATAACAACCCAAAAATGATAACAATATATGATGTGCTTGTCAATATCTGGTGGTGCATTTTGACACCAGCTGAAACCTTCTGGACAAGGAAACCTTTGTGTTTTGAAATTCCCTCAGTGTAAGTACTTTGTGTTGTTTGTAAGTGTACACACTTGTCAATATGGGGTTTGAAAAATGAATAGCAATAGTAATGTACTTTTTTCCTACTATTTTGTAATAAACAGCAACCTGTGTGTCTTTTGGATCCGAATACAATGATGTGAATCACAGACACTGACATCAACAAAGCAGCAAATTCAGTGTTTTGGTTCTGTGTCGATATATTTATCTGCCATGCTGCAGGAGATTTAAAACCATCCAGATCAATCAGCTGTAACAAAGGTGGACAACATTTTTTGGATGATACATTATCTTTGTTTATCTTTCTTGTTCTGCGTATCTGTTTGGTCCAGTTGGTCTTTTTTGGCCATGAACAAAGGCACTCAAGTCTTGGTGACAGACCGCCACGTTGACAGGGACACACGGTCTCTGAGCTCACAGGCTTTTTGTAGCTCTGCCTCTCAGAGCAGTGCCTCCCAAAAAAGACGCTGCATCATGGGGCCTACACTTTGGTACGTTCCCCTCTGATCCCTCTCTTAAGGCCTAAACAGCAGCTGTGGAGATTAGAGAGAAGAGGACACGGACACATAAAGTTCCACTCGCATAAACTCTGCCAGCCAGGACGGATCCGGTTCAGACTGGAGTGGGCGCTCATGAGAAATACTCTTTGACTGGACGTAGGATGTCCAAACATCCTCCCCTGGCAAGGAACACCTCGGCTGGACTCTGAATTTCAAATGACCCCATTTTGCCCTTAGATCCTCAGCAGCCTCATGGTGGACTGTGTCTTTTGTTGGAATCTCTATCCACAGACTTCTTCATTTTGGGGTCTACACTATAGGTCAAATTAAAAACAGGTCTTTCTGTAGTAGCTTAAGTCTGACCGCTCTGTGCTCATCACGCTTTTGCCATGAGCTGTTTCGGGTATCGTCGAGAGCTGAGTAAGTACGAGGACGTCGATGAGGACGAGCTTTTGGCTTCCCTCAGCCCTGAGGAGCTGGCTGAGTTGGAGAAGGAGCTGGCGGACATAGATCCCGACGCCAACGTGCCCATCGGACTTAGACAAAGAGACCAGACAGATAAGACCCCGACGGGCACCTTCAGCAGAGAGGCCCTCATGAAGTACTGGGAAAACGAGACACGTCGACTGCTGGAGGATGAGATTGGTGGAGGAAGCCCCAAACTGGTCAGTGATAACGTTTCATTTGATTTATTTGTCTGGAACAAAAGAAAATGACTCAAAAAAGCTAAAATAAATTATTTGAATATCTAAAAAGCAACACTACAAATAGTTTTTTCATCTAGAATAACATTAATTTAGGGTCACATACTTCATGTTACAAAAGTTTTTAAATTATTCATGGTCTGAATGATTTTTATTGAAACGTAGGATGAAGAACAGGAAGAAGAATGTGTGACAGAGGAAAACAGTGAAGGAGAGGAGGAAAAAGATGATGAAAATGAGAAAGAAAAACAAAACGAGGAAGAACACGAGGAAGATGAGGAGGGTGATGAAGAAGAGGAGGATGAGGAAGAGGAGAGCGAGGAAGAAGAAGAACCCGTAACAGAAGAGGAGGAGGACGAAGAAGACGAGGAGGAGGAACAAGATAATAAATCAAAACCTGAACCCTCAAAGGACTCCGGGACATCGCGAGCCGATACCCCAATGCTACTAAAACCTCAGAGGGTGGAGCCTATGAGGCTGACTCCTCCCCCTCCGCCTGTCGACCCAAACGCTACTGGAAACCCGATTGTTGTCGACGATGCTCTGGAACGAGCCCTTAGCAACGACCCTGAGCTCACAGAGGTTAATCTGAACAACCTCGATGACATATCACAGGTACAATACAAACCAACAACATGGCCGACCACTTTCATAACATTTAAATTTCATCAATTTAATCAGTCACAACTATTCTACCAATGATCTGAAGATAACAAGTAGCTACATAGTTCCACTAATTCTGAGGGTCAAATACATTCAAATGATTAGCATGTCTAAATACAGAATTATACTGTATGTACATTAATGTATGTATCTTCCTCTGTACCAAAAACTTACCACATACTTAATTACAGTAACATTTCTATTGTCGAGTAATATTTCACAGTCGATTTGCTAACAGTTTAGGACAGTGGTGAAGTTTGTTCAGGGGTTTCTCACCTCCTCTTTAATTGTTGAGTAACTTTTGATTGTATGCCAGCTTATTTTTAGGACCAGACATTGTTCCACAGTTATGCAATAAAAGACACAGTTACATATTTGGTCCAAGCACTTGCCGGGACTGGAAAATGAACAAAAACAAGGTGCCATCAGTTACCAGCTTTGGCGAGGTTTCTGTTTTCTGCAGACACCTTCAAATAATTCTGTCATAGTAAGTAGTGGCTAATTTTAGGACTAGATCAGAGCAGCTACTTGGAGGAAAGCCCTTGTGTAACAAGGTAAACACAGGCCTCACTGAAGTGTTAAATGTCTTCAGGGATGCTCTGACCTCTGTGTGGTGGTGTCAAGTGGAAAGAATCAACTCATCAGCAAATAAGCCTGTTTGTTTCACTGTGATACAGGTTTTGTTGTAAAACACTTAAAATAAATCTGAAGTTCTCGTATGTGGTGGAAATATAAATAATTGTCTTTACTTCATAGGAAACTCTCATCCGATTTGCTGAAGCCTTGAGGTCCAACACACATGTGCGAGTCTTCAGCCTTGCAAACACCAAAGCTGACGACCCAGTGGCTCTGGCCATCGCCAAGATGCTGAGGGAGAACACATCCATCACCAGTCTGAATATAGAGTCCAACTATGTGACCGGGAAGGGCGTGATGGCGCTGGTCCAAGCACTTCCAGGGAACAACACCTTGACTGAGCTTCGGTTTCACAACCAGAGACACATGTGTGGAGGACAGGTGGTTTTCCTTCCATCCCTCTTTTTCATTTAGTTCCTTTCATCAATCAAACCCAGCTGCTGGGCTTTAACGGCACCATCTCAGTAATTGTACATGTCTGCTTTTCACACCAACAGGTAGAAATGGAGATGGTGAAGATCTTGAGGGAAAACCACACCTTGATCAAACTGGGTTACCAGTTCAACCTTCCTGGACCTAGAATGAGCATGACAGGGATCCTCACCAGGAACCAAGACCGCCAGAGGCAGAAACGGCTGCAGGAGCAGAGGCAGCAGCAGCAGCAGGGTCAACAGGGGGCGCCAGATGGAGCCGTTAACCCCAGAACCACTGCACTGGTTCGTAGTTTGACTTTGACACATACGCCGACAATTGCACTATAACTTTTATTTTCCTATCACTGTTTGTTTTTCCTGATCACTGGGAGAAACAATGATAAGCTCCCCAGCTAATCCCAAAGATATGCATCCTCATAATGGATTGTTACTAATTATTCATATATAAAAGCTCATCTAGCACTAGCACACAACATTTTATTCAAACAGTTCATCTCCTTTCAGTGTGAGCTCCTTGGTTTAGCTGCACCACATGCAAACTGACACTTCATCTATTTCCAGGGCACATGTTTCAGCGATCCCATCAACTTCAATTAAAATCCCAGTCGCTTTCATTCTTAACAAACTAGCATTAACTGCTTTAATTGCTACACTTCATGGCTGATAATTCAACTGCGTTACCTCCGGTACTTTGACTGACAGCAGATGTGCTTTCACCACTTTCCTCTCAAGTGTTTATATGACTATGTACTGCAAGTTAAACTTAAATGCTTAAACTTTAAGTTACTTTGCACAGTCTTTCAGTGCTTTACCTTCAGTTGTCACTCCACCTGTTTATAATGGTCAAATTTAACAGCATCATCACACTAAAAATGTAACCATCAATCCTTAATGAAAACTTTTTTGAAAAATTTTGCTTTTTCTAGTCAACCGTGTATGTGTAAAGATCTGTTTGTCTTTTCCTCACTGCAGAGAGGAACACCCAGTTCATCACCGTACAACTCGCCCAGGGCCTCTCCTTGGTCCTCACCCAAACTGCCCCGATTTGACCTGGCTAAAAGACAGACTCCTCCAGCCCCACCTCCTCCTCCCC
>OOFC01018135.1:0-20998 GCA_900323345.1 Pseudochromis fuscus
AAGCAAACGAGTGAACGGCAAGCTGTGACGGGCTAATAGCTGGAAAAGGAATTACAGTCCAATTGCTCTGTCTTATTCTGGCCCTAATGCTGCCGAGGCCTTTCGCTGCGAGCCGGGCAGCCCCTCCGTGTGATTTGATTCCATTTGGAGAGCCTTATTTTCCTCTTGATCTCACACATTAAGGACCTTGCTATTCACCAGAGCAGGAAAAAAGGGGGAGGACAGTCAGAGCAATGGAATGGATTAGCACACAGCTGTTGAGACCGGGCAGGTCAATGTTTTAAATCTCTGGCCCTGTCCGGTTAAATCTGCTGGCCTGTACTTCAGAGACACTCATGGATCTAAAAGGGATGAATAGCTCTGAGCAAGATGGTTGGGAATAAAAAAAAAAAGTCTGGATGGGGTGAGGTGGTGCCCTGGTTTTAAAAAAAAAAAAAAAAAAAAAGGGGGGTATCTTTAGTTTCCAAGTTAGATAATCCTTAAAGTGGTTGAAGAACAACTGGAACAGCTGACTGATCCTACACCTGGATCATCAAAGAAAATCTTTAAATGCTCATATTTACTTCTCAATAAAATACCTATGTTATAGTTTTCTACTTAAGACTATGTCGTGCTGCCAGCTTGTTACATCAGATCTCATGTTGACCTTTAGTGGACAGATGTGTCTGTGATGTGTGTGTGTGTGTGTGTGTGATGCTGAGGTAAGGGATGGAACTTTACCAGCCGTGCATGTCTGCCCAGAGAGCAGCCAACCAATTATCCCTCTTAATTATCTATTGACGAGATGGAATTGATGTTTTTGGAGCGCTGATTGGATAATCAGGAATGTTGGCCACAGTTATTCTCCTTGGCTGGTCTCACTCATCTGTCCAATCTGGTCTCCTTGTTTCGGTAATTTGCTCAGTTGCACAACATATTCCTGCTGAACAATAATTTACGATCGCAGTGAAAGGCATGTGAGCGGTTTCATTTTGCTACCGAGGGTTAGCCGAGTGTATGCTCCGCCGTGCATGGCTTTAGTTAAACACATCGCAGGGCTTTTCTCACACAAAAGGCCCGATGTTTTCGGGAGCACAAATGGCGACCTTTTCCATTCTGCTCCATTCATTAACCTCCACCTTTATCTGCAGACAGGCCAATGCTTCTTATGGGGCTCCATTTCCAAAACAGCCTGATTGTGAACAAAAGAACTTAGCCACATTAATTTCTGCCCTTTCTCTCTTTTCACATCAGCAGCCCATTTTCTTTAAATTCTCCTGGAGAGCGTGTTGGCACTGGACCAGGCAGACACCGGGAACAGGAGAGCGCAGGACTGGAGTGACACTGATTGTGCCTCCTCTAATTAAACCCTACCTGACCCCGGTGTTGGGACATCATTAGTTCTCCCTCGTAATCATCACACAGCAGCAATTACATTCTGTTTGGCCCCATTTACATTTCACAAGATTTCCTTGAACAATCAAAGACGGATTGGGAAAAGAAGAAGAAGAAGAAGAAGAAGCCAAATAAAGCACAGAGTCCTAAAAAAAAAAAAAAAGCAGCTAGATTCAATTTCACAACACTGCGCTGCAATGGATTATTGCAAAATATCATGGGAGCATTGAGATTAAAGGTTAAACATGTTGTGTCTCAGAGGCTAGGATTGTAGTCTGAGACCATTTTCCCAGACAGCATTAATGCTATCCTCATGTTCTCTGCAGGGACAGGAAGGTACGCCCCTTCTGGATGAAATTTAAAAAAAACATCTCCAACCCCCTCAGTCTCTGGATTCTTATGTTTTGCCAGGAACCAGAAAGGGGTTTATTGCAGAAATGCCTGCCTCAATTTGGTAACAGAAAGATGGGGACAGAGAGAGACTCAGACACTAAAAATAATCACACTCTAGCATACTCCTCTGCAGCGAGCGTACGTCTCCCCACTTGGAAAAAGTACACTACACAGAAAACACACACACCCCGTGCAGAATAGAGCCATCTATGTAAGTACGTACTTCAGGGAAAGTGCACAAGGGCAGATCCTCCATCTGTATTCTGGGTGACAGCAGTGTTGTGCTGGGGTAGCGTTTCTCTCCCCGAGATGCCGTCTACACAGAAACACTCATACGTCACAGACATAAAAGAGGGCCCTTTGAAAGCTTATATGCACAGTTGGCATTCGAACAAGCCGAAGGAGACTTTTTCCTACCAGCTCCTCTCATGCGTCTGCTGTTACTAAATCTGACAACAACAGCAGAGTAAGGTCGCTGTGTTAAGATGAGAATTATGCTGGCAAATACCCTGGGGGCCTCCCGCTTTCGAGGCAGTAGACGATCGGACGTGCATTTTCATTTCCGTGCTGCAGTAAATAGAAATGTTGTCATTAAACCAACTATGCCAAAAAACACATACAGAAAATATACACATAAAATCCGCAGTGGCGTGAATACAAGATGCTTTTAGTTTATATTTAAAGTCGGTGAACTCTTTCTTCATCATTTGTGTAATAAACATCGCAGATTATCGTATTATTGATACTCGACTACCCAACTTTTTTTTTTTATCTTTATCTTCCCCTGTGCCCTCAACTGGTTTTTCTTGTGTCCACTCAAGTGTTGCTAATCTGTGTAAAGTCTGTGGAGAGACGCTGTTGTGAGACGCACTCTTAACTGTGACTTCAAACAAGATTATCCTGCTGAGATACTGTGAGGTGCATTCATTTGTTAAGGGGTGGAGTCTGAGCTTTTGGGTTTACGCTGAAGTTAACATCAGTTACCAAGCAGCGGTGGGGAAAAAAAAGATCTGAACATCAACAGGACAGAGCTCAGCGGGTGTTAGTGGCGATCGCAGTAACAGGTCATAGTTACATGTTCATGCAGAGATTCATGGATTGAAGATATACTTCAGCAATCAAACAGACACATAGAGGTTTAAAATGCTTAAAAATACTCTCTACTCACTCTCTACAATTAATGTGTTTCAATTTTCCTGATTTACTCATTCATCTTTTAATCTTGTCAGATGTCAGGAAATTGTGCTTCATTCTGCTAATGAGGTTAGGAAGACAATAAAACTACACTGATGTGAAAGAGAGAGTCGAACCCAAACACTGAAGTGGAGTAATCCATGAACAAACAATAAGTCAATTAAAGCCAATCAAACATCAAAACATTAAAAATGAGTCATTACATTAATAGATAAACTACCTTAATCAATGAGTTAGCTTTTTTGTTGTTGTTGTTGTTGTTGTTGTTGTTTCATTAAACTACTAATTGTTGATCCCTTTGTTAATGTTGTTGTTGTTTACACTATTAAAAGGACCCCGGTGCTAGTTTGGTTAATGTTTGATGCCGCCATGAACCGCAACCACCAACACAACTCTGCTACTAGGGATGGGTATAGTTAGGATTTTTATGAATCCGATTCTCATTTCGGTTCTGCTTATCGATTCCGGTTCCTAATGATTCCTTATTTTGATTCCAAAAGCAAAAAAACAGGAAGCCAAATGTATATTTATATTAATTTCCCAGACATGTTGCAGTTTCCACGTTGGCCACTCTCTCAAGAACAAGAACGGGTGCTAGTTCAGGGCTGGTGCTAGTCCTGGTGGTTAGTTGGTTCAGATCCCGTTTCTCCTATGAACCGGTTTGCTTTTCCACTGGCAAGGAGCCAAGTCGGGGCCGCGTCACGTAAAAGGTCAGTACGTCACTGCATAGGTAGCCGGCCACTAGCAAGCTTGCTGCTGTTAACAAACTACTGTTACCCTGTTACTATCAGTCCATGAAAACAATGTTTTTTTCAGCAGATATTCTAGTTACAACATGATTGAGTTAACAGTGGAAAAGGGGTAACTTTCGACCACTTCCCCCGGTCCATTTCCTGTTGCCATGCAGCGTCAGGTGATATGTTAGACACGTTACAGACAGGTCCTGGCAGATATCTAAAGTCCGTATGCAGCCGTTGTGTAAAATGAGCGCATCTAAGAACTGATAAGTGGAACCTAAATTATATTTTTTTATGGGTACCTGGTACTCACTAAATTTAATTCAGTTCCTATTTCGGTACCCAACCCTACTGATGGGATTCAGTAACTGAAGAGAGGTCTACGAAAATTAAAATATAAAAATCAAACAGAGGATTTTTGGTGTGCAGTGAGCTTTATACAGTCACGTTTTTTAAGCACACTTTAGATAAGAGACGGTAAGTGATGAATATTACACAGAGAGCACTGGAAACAGCACCGCATCCATCCTTGAATTGCTGTGGACTCTCTACTGACTTACGTAAGCTGGAGCTGCATGGTATGCCGACCGTAATTGCTTGGTTCTTTTCAGCGCCGAACATAATGTTTCAGACCAAACAAAGATGCAGATAGTATATTCCTGATAAAAACCATTGTGTCAAGGTTGATGAATGTGAAAAGCTTTCAGGCAGAGAGTCCTTTACAGTGCTGCTGTGACCCTTTTTCCCAGACAAGATCCCCTCAAATTTAATTCCCAACCCAGAGTTTAATTACTTGTTGCTTGGATAACACCCTAGCTCTCAAAAATAAATAAATAAATAAATAGTGAGATTTGTTGTTAAGTTTCTTGTAATGTCTCCTTGGCAGCAGTAATAAGCCACACACATCTCTCACCTCGTGTTCCTAACGATGTGATTGTTTTCAGATTTCGAATGGTAGTGAATGAAGTCACACCCCCGAACGTCTGGCTCGCCCACTTGACCAGCTCCTCGTCTTGAGTGGGGAAGTCTCGCTTGTGGATATTGTTGTGATTGTCATTACCGTGCAGTGAAATAGTGGAGTTGCTGTTTACCTGGAAAGAAGAGGCCAAACCAATTAATTTTCATTAAATACAACCTCCAGAAAGTACAAGTGAGTCAGGATCCGTTCCTACAAGGCATGATTATTACCCGTAACACAGAACCGAGTGAGTCAGCTTTATATGTACTGCTCACATTTTGTGTTTTCCACTCAACATGTTTGAACATCCGTCTTATTCTCCTCCATTATTTTTCTCTTTCCCTCCACCCAGCTCTCCCCCTATTCTCTTAGCAGGGCCCTGTTAAAAAGAAATGTTTATTATGGTTAAGTGTCCACGAGCCCAGTTGCACAACCCTGTTGGAGCCAAGGTCTTTCCTTTGCTTCCTGAGTGGGGCCAGGAAATGGGACCTTTTTTAGCTTTGTGCGTCACCAGAGTCGGCTGGAATCTGGCTCCATACAAGGTATAAATATATACATCCATCCCATCGACTAGACACTGCTGTTTCCTCGTCTCGACCAATGGGAAATAATGGAGTTTACATTAAGCTTTGCTTGAATAAGAAAGCAGTGGGAAGGCTGCAGTCTCCAGACATATAGACATATGTAGCAATGTGTTGAATAAATGACAATTTAAGGAAGAAAAACAAACATGTCCTCTGGTTTGTTTTTTGCTTAACATTTAATAATTTTTCATCCATGCTGATTTGTTTTTCTCGTCTTCAAAGGTTCATATTGTAAACTCTTATTCCCACTACAGCTCATTTTGTGGAAAGAGACAATATGAGCTCATTGACCAGAAATGTTTTTTTTAAGAAATATTCAACTCTGTATATAAATGGCTACAGCATTTAGAAAGCATGAATTAAATGTGCTTCATTTTACTTGTTTCATTTATTCATTTTCCAGCTTTGAAAGACACGACACACGGACAGCGTGACACATACTCGCTGGATTCTGACTCAACCACTAGTCAGCCTTTGTCTGACTGTGTCTCATCATCATTGTTAACCACGTTCGTGCAACTAGTCTGCACATGGGGATTCAGACTAGAGGCTAGAAATGTTTTACATCCCACAACATTTCACCAAAAAAAAAACTGAGTTGAGATGTTCCCAGCGATTTTAGAAGGAGCTGTGATTTCTGTAAATCATCCTGTTGGTGATTATTAAGCGTGAGCGTTGTTGAAATAACAAGAAATCCCTCTCCTGACCCGTCTAGCATGGGTGAGCATTCGTGTGTTTGCCCTTGCGTCACAAAGCGAGACAGAAAACAGTGGTGAAAGCCAAGTAAGCCTGAGGGAGTCATCGGTCTTTCTACATGAATATTTGATTGACGTGGGATCAAAAATAGTGTGAAGAGAAACTACAAAAATAAAAGAAGGGAAGCCAGTCACGACAGAAACAGCCGGACGGGAAAGGCCTTAAAAAAACAGGATAGGAAGGAGAAAAAGGAGGAAATAACAATAGTAATCATTTTAATGATTAGCAAGGAATTTTGCAGTATCTGTGAAGTTAGTTTGATATTCTGCAGACTTCCAGTGAAGTTCAAGAAACCTTCCTTTGGAGAGATAAAAACTGCTGGGGATTACATAAAATTCAGATTTCTCACTTCTTTCTCACCAGGCACTGCTGGCAGAGTTGGACCAAGTATTGATTTTTCCATTAAAGCTGATGTCTTTAAAAATGTGAAATATTATATGTATATTATAAGTAAGTATAAGAAAGTTAAAATCCTGCTTTTTCAACTCACAAACTCCTACTCACACAAATACATTAATGCTGCCAAGTTTTTTTAGACAAAAATGTTGCTGTCACCATGATTTTTTAAATGACCCCGAGCGTTCAGGTCAGCTTTGGGGGGGGGGCAACAAAAGCTGTGACACTGAGCCAAGCTGTCAAGCTGCTGACGTACTTTCTCAGATGCTGAACAGATGCTGATTCTCTGACACTGCAATCTGCACTAAAGCACCATTATCCCCCAGTGATAGCGCTCATCCCACAAAAACATCCTGCAGTCACAGGCAGTGTTGTCTCGACTCTCCACAGGACATGATACAGGACGTGGTAGCACGCTGCTGTCATCGTATCAGTAAATGTTGACGTTCCTGGAGGCACTTTCATCATCGTGATTGTTCAGCTGTGATTTTAGTCCATTTTGGTATTTGATGCACGTTTCAGGCCCTATGTCATAGCTGCAAATCATTTACAATGCTGATGAATAATTTTTCAAGCATATCATAGCTTTTTAAAACACACAAAGATAAAGGAGACAAACCACGACTTTAAATTCACGACAAGGACAATGTCAATGTTTTTCTTACATCTAAAAGTTGGCAGCTGTCTGTCGAATCCTCAAATCTAAGATCGCAAAAGATCATTTATGTCGAGGAAAGAAACAACATGAGATGATAAAGTCTTATGTGCGATTTTTCCTCTTAAGAAAAAATCTCGACTCAACAGCTACAACGACACTGACGACCTCTGAGGTGAGAAAAACATATTCATCAGTCCAAGGGAACACGGAGCACAAAAAAAGTCATTTGTACAAAATAAGGAATTGAAAACTAACAAAACAGTTAATTTTATGCTTTTATGCGTTTACTTGGAAAGTGTGTGGACCAATAGGCTTTGGAAAGTGCAGAGCAGTGATGGGCTTATATAAGATGTAATAAACGGGACAAGGTCTTTGACAACATAGGAGCCTTAATGTTTTTAATACTGGTCGATCCTTCGAAAAGTATAAGAGTCCTTATCTATGGTCACTATGGTTCAAGGCCTTGAACCAACCACAATCATTTTAACTTGGAAATAATATTCAGGGACATATTCAGAAATAATAGTCCAGTTTGACACAATCTCATTTATTTGGACATTCAGTCCTTATAATTTTTCGATTATTTCTTCCAAATTACCCACTATATCATAACAGTATTTACTAGCTAATTAAACAAGCAGCTAAATAGACGTTTTGTGGCCTTCCTCGGTTTATTTCACAGACACTATCTCAGTGCATAAAGGTCAGAATCTCCTGTTTCATCGTGACACTATATTACAGCCGTCCTCGTTACCGACCACTTAAAAACTTCTCTTACAAAATTTACAGTGTGGACAGTAAAATACAAAACTAAAACGCAAACTGCTTCTCACACAGACGCCCCGGGGGGAACGCTCATCGTTGTTCTCTCCCTGCAAAACCCAGAGAGCTGCACAGCTGTGTCAGTTTGACTGTATGTAAAACAGCTGGCACTAGAGAGGAGATAAGTACATCTGGAGATATATAAAAATTACACATTACTGAAAAAGAGTCTGTGCTGGCCTCCCAACATCCCGATAATTCATCATGATGACTTAGTAATTGTGTAACAACCTCTTGTACCAATCGTGAGTTGATAAATGCAGTTGCGTTGCAAATGGGCTAAAGTTAGCCTTTAATTTCCCTTCACAACAAGTGCTTCACACACCCACACATTACACACACAGCCTGAAAGTTGTCAGAGAAAAAAAATAAAAGAGACGTTACTCACATAAATGTTAACTTCGGGGTTGAGGTTGTACAGACCGTAGGCCGTGTCTGATGATGTGAGGATAAGGTCCATCGGCTTGGCTGCGGTCATGTTGAGAGAAAACATCTTGGGGTGCTGAAAAAGGAAGAAGGTTGCTCAAAATGTGACATCACACGAGGATAAAAACGGCAAAACATACACTGGAAATCAGTTATTTAGGATTTACAGTCACATGTTTACAGTGTATAAAACAACTTGTGTGTGAAATCCAAGTAGTCTGGAGTTTATGAAAAGGCTGCAGGCAAAGAAAGTTTGGAGGTGGTGTAAATTTTCCAAGTGGAACATTGGGACTGATTAGGAAAACAAAGCAATCAAATGTTATAAGATTCACTCGCACTGGTAGTCCATATGGGAACTAAAGTGCTGTGTGAAGTAAGTTTTGTGCTAAGTGCATCACACTGAGTCTACGCTGTGTTATACAAACCAAAGGAGGACGAATTAAAACACAAAATACAGAAAAGTGTATGACCTGTTTTCTTCAAACAAGGCTTCTGGCTGCTATCTCATCATTTTTAACTGTGTTATCATACAGCGAAAAGCGGGGAGGAATCTGTACTGTCTTGTCAAGGGAAGACAAAACAGCCATCATAAATCCTCCTTCTTTAGGTTGAATAAATGTAGACAATGAAAAATATCCAATGATGAAGTGAGGAGGAAGATGGCAGACAGAGTTGAACAGTAATGCTGAGGTTTGTATTTTAGCGCAAAATAAAAACTTCATGAATTTAAGATCTGAATATATTTTAAACTCTGACATTAAATATGACACATTTGGAAACTGACTGACCTTTTGCACTGAATTAAAACCTGCCAATAGTCCAGCTTGGACACAGTGTTGCAGAAAGCCTCTCGCCAACTTGCAAAAACCTCCCCGTCGGTTATTAACTTAACAGACCTCAAGTTGACAGTTGATAGGGAGACATTTCGCTCACAGTGCTAAGTTTAAAAATAGATCCAAGTGCAGTTAAATTCTGCACAAGTTTGATTCCATTTCTATCCTGTTGTAAAGAAAAACATCTGGGGATGTGACAGCTCTCTTCTTTTTGCAACCATGAAATGTCAACATATACATCTCTCTCTAGAAAAAGCTGTGTCAGTCATTTGAGGAGGGATCATTGGGATTGGCAGGAAGGAAGCTGTCTTTGCTGTCTGCCTTTGTATTGACAGAGACATTAATAAGTTAATGCAGCTTGATTCTATTATTACCTCTCGATGCAGCGCGAGGGGAAAAGCTAATCATTTACCTGATGTGCGCTGATGCTGCATTTTGTGTAATTAGCACTGGAATAAACCTACTAACAAAAATATATTCTTATTATTATTCTGTGTCTTAAAAATTGCAAACCATTACATTACATATGGTTTACCTTGGTGGTTTTTATGCAATGTACACTATATAAAACCCCATTAACATAATTAAGCCCATAATGCAATATCTCACTAACCATATTTTAAACAGTGTAACACAATGCTGATGTGATTTGCTAATTACTGCTACAGTCAGTCTATAAATCAGCCTTAATTACTATGCTCCACATGTGTACGGCTGGTACCGCTGAGTTTTATGGATGTAAGTACTGGTAAGTAAACCTTTTTACTGTGGAATAATAAGTCTAAGTTGAGAGAGGGTTTTTTTTTGTTTTTTTGTCAAGACTGACTTAAATCCAATAAATCCTGGTCCTAATTACTTTTACTTCTGTAATGGCCCCAAGATAATTGGGTTGAGAAAAGTGAAAGAGTCATGGATTTGCAATCAGTTCAATTTTATGACTCAATGCATTAGAAATGAACAACAGCTTTGAAAAAATCAGGGCTTGGAAACAGCTCTCCAGTTTGGGGCTTTAGTGAGAAGTTAACATTCATAAATACAAATTTCTGCTTTCATCCGTCTGTGATGCCTTTTGACACCAAATGCTTTATTCTGTTATATTGTGTTTATTTGAACGCAGATTGTTTTCAGAATGGAGGCCTGTTGGGGAGACGATGAGCATGCTGTGGAAACAGTGTGAATCCCTAATATTATATTCATTTACTTGCTACCTGATGTTGCCAGGGCGTGATCCAAGAGAATTGTGATGAGCTCAGGTCTGAGCTATGGAAATTTTCAGGCAGCGTACAGAGCAAATTAGGTCTAAGGAGACCATGGACAAATTGCCTATGAGCCAAACACAGATGCATTTAAAAAAAAAAAAAAAAAAAGAAAGAGGCTTACACGCTGAGCACAACGGACAGAGGGATCAGTTATCACACACACAGACACACACTATCATCAGTGTCTAGTGCGTTGTGGGTTTTCCATAATGACTTCTGCTCCTCATAAATGTGTTTGAAAAAAAATGGCTAAAGGGGGCACTGAAACCCCAGGAGAGAAGATGGTGAATAGCATAGACATGCAGGTCAGGCTCACTTAAAGTGACACGTTCACTATTGCCTCATATCTAAGGATGAGAATAATAACTTACCAAGAGGGAATATGATGTCTAAAGCTGGTATATATTCAAGTACTCTGGTCTGTCCATTATTAAAATAAAAACAACCTCACACTCATATGTAGAGATGGACCCAATACTAAAGGACTTACTCTGGGTATTTTACATTCCTAAGACATCCCTAACAACAATACAACAACTGGGAAAGGGTGTAAAACAATGTCACAGACAAAAAAAAAGATGAGGAAAGGGTGTTGAAAAATAATGTGCTGACAGATTTACCTACAGTATAGTGAAAGATGTCTTATACACTGGCAAAGACGACCATAAAATATGAGGTACTGCCGTGTATGTGCCTATACATGTATAATGTGTGTGACGCTGTGAGAATGAGGAACAGAGAGCCACAGGTAATCACATTTTGATAAGACGCTTGCTCTCCATCTTCTGTGCAGAATATTGATCATAAAAAGAATATAGATTGCCCCACAGACAGAGGAAGTGCTGAGGTATTAAAATAACATAAGTCCCCACTTATGAGACCTGAATTGCAGTAGCATCTTCCCAGAAATACCTCAATCGTGGCGCATGTACGTACAGTAAATGAATGAATGGCATTTCCTTTTCATACAGTGATAAGTCAGCGGTGCTTTCCTTAAATACTCCGTCCTAATGAGCGCCACTGTCCCCTTTCTGTCTCGGCTCCCTTCATCCTTTTGTGACTTCCATTCTTTTATTTTCAACTCTGACCCTAATCACTCACCTTTGCTAACTTTTGTTCCTGCGCTTTCAAGATACAATTGTTTTCCTTTTCAGACTTATTTTTTTCTCGAGAGAATTTTTTGAAGGGCCTTTGCTGATGCAGTTTCCAGTTATTCTTTTGGCTCTCTCCCTTAACTTGAATTGGCTCCGCTGGTCTAGTCTCGGCCCCGTGCCAAGACCCTGACTACCCAAGCCAGTGTGTGACATCAATGGGCCCTGTACAAGCAGCTCCTCCCAATGAATTCTCCTGCCCCGCGCAGCCCCCTTGATGTTCCCTCTATAATTCTCCGCACGGTCAAACTGAGAGAGTCAACTGTCCCTGGCAGGTTGTAAATCAGTATGAAAATAAAGGAATGGGGAAGAAGGTGATAAGAAAATTTAAAGGACAAAGAAAGCGGGAGGCAAGAGCAAACCTCCCTTCTGACCGGACAGTTTGGCAAGAGATGAATATGTTCCCCTTCTTCTGTGTTTACAAGAAGTTTTTTTTTTTCCTAAACAGACAGTCAGGAGCAGATAAGAGGGCTGTGTTAAAAGATCTTATGTCCACTTTCTTCTTTTCATTTGATATGATAAAAACATCCACTCACGGCCCCACATGAGAACAGGATACGCAAATTCTGCACAATGTCCATTGCATTACACAGATCCCGAGCCAAATTCCTCCTGTGAACTCCCACAAACACTAGAAAGAGTTCAACAATTGTACAACAGAACAGAACTTTTTGCAACTAAATTTTATTTTTTTTCTTACAGGAGAGTGCATCTGGTTTTACTTTTCAGTTGTAATGAACTGACTGGGAGGTAAAAATGATTTCTTAATAGAGTTCAGCGACATCCACAGCAGTATCCCAGTCTCAGATGTGCTTGCACAATGTTAGCAGTCTTACTCAAAACAAAACTAAGTGAGGAAAAACAACCTCATACAGACGTCTGCATCTGCACGGCTAAGCAGCTAAGATGTGTTTGTGTGATGCATGAAAACTGAACTAGACATAAACTTCACATTCACTCAGTTTAGCTCAAGGTTCCCTGAAGAAAAAAAAAAACTCTGACAGCTTTCACAGAAGCATCTGAAAGGCAGGACCTTGGGTGCTCTTATTAATTTTAAAGAGGTGATGGATGAGCAGGCAGGCATTGTATCCCACCATCCTGTGACAAAGCCTTAGCTAGACGAACCACATCTGCTTCCCTCCTCATGATCTCCACCAAATGAGGAGGAATGACCAATAGAGGGAAAAATAAAGAGATAATCAATAAACCTCAGTTGCCTAACAAAAGTTATGTGAAAGCACTACATAAAGAAGTCTAAGTGAGAACAAACAGAGTAAGCAAACAAACAGAGCACACTGATAAAGAAATGACTAATGTGAGCTGACCGACAATGTTGGACAGTGAAAAATAGGCTCTGGCACAGCAATAACAACATATAGATTAAAAGTTTTCTGCAGTTGCGTTTTGATGTCATTCCCTAAAGCTAAAAGTTTGGAAATCAAACCGACTCAATACACTATCTACCATTATTGCTGTGTGTTTTTTTAGCTGGGAAAGGAGTTCGGGGAGTTTAAGCACACAGGCAAAGTTGCAAAAGTGGATTGTTATAAAAGCCAAAGAGGAAAAAAAAAAAAACTCCAGCATGTTGAGAAATCCCATCTTTCTGCCATGTCTGACATCTGTTAATGGTTATCTGGCTGATAAAAGCAGAACATGGGGTGTGTGTGTTTATATTTTATGCTGTGGGAAGACGGTTTTTGGGGCTTGTCAATTTAATGAGAGCCAAAGTGGTTTGCACACATTAACCAAAATATACAAAAATGCATTATGAAAAACATTATTTCATTGATCTCAGTTGTACTCCCTCTTCCCTGTTCTGCCTGTACTAGTATCTCAAAAATGTAATGAATTAATTAATTTCTTGTTCATACAATACGAGGCTCTCACAGAATTCAGCCATCATTGATTTTATTAGGTGCATCTGAACTGTTCCCACTGTAACCTGTTACTGTGAAAAAAGCCTGTTGTGCTCTACCTGCATCTGTTCTGCTGACAAATTGTCCAATCTTAAAGGAGTAGTCAAACATTTTGAGAACTACCCTTATTTGCGTTATCATATCATAATGACTGGATGCAGCTGCTTTCCTACAAGATAAATTAACAACTCCTTCCACTT
Organism: Pseudochromis fuscus; assembly: GCA_900323345.1. Lineage (NCBI taxonomy): Eukaryota > Metazoa > Chordata > Actinopteri > Pseudochromidae > Pseudochromis > Pseudochromis fuscus. The sequence continues at coordinate 13,658 of OOFC01018135.1, forward strand.
ACCTCATCATTAAGTCACTGGAGGATGATATATTTCTAATGGTTCTGAAGACTGCAATTGTAGTAGACACTACAACACCTACCAACGTATTAGAAGATCCCCTGTTGTTTGTAGAAATTGCAGGGAAATGTATTTCCTCAAATAAAATCAGGAGTTCAGTTATATACCCAGCTCTCTAAAAATAATGCAGGTTTGGTCAATATGAACAAAAAATAGCAACTCCAACTACAGTGGTGAATAAATCAAACATATAGTGTATCTGCAAGTATTTTATATATTATTAGCTAAATAGAAGCCTGGATAAGAAATTAAGGGTTTGTGACTACTTAATTGGTAGAAGTGGACTTTTATTTTGAAATGATTAAAGGATGCATGGAGTGTGTATTAACCCTTTAGTCAGCTTGGACCTCTATACCAGTCAGTGTAATCCATACACCCACATGCTTGTGTTATTTATTCATGCAAATTTACGTTTCATAAGTTTGAGCGTAATGACAGAGTAAGTATTTAAACATGGCGGCATCATGTTTGTGTTGTTGTAAGATTTACTTAGGCAAAAATGTTGACTATTGCTGATTTTTCCTCAAGCTGTCGTTCAGGGTGCCAATAATCTCGGGAGAATGTGGGTGAAAGGATTAAGAGGGTAGTGCAGTAACTTTCATGTTTTGAACTTGTCAAACAGAGGAAAATAGAAATAAAAGTCTATCCCAGGTGGAGTTTAGGCAAAGCCCCAAAGCCCCAAAGGGTGAACCTTTTGAGTGCTAACCTTTCTAAAGTGTTATTATGTCCTGGAAGTCCACAAGGCATAGGGGTAGTGGGTATGTGTTAGGACTTCTTGTACTCCTTACTAAGCTAGAAACCATAAGCTCTCTAACATATAAACTGGATTAAATCATATTGATCAAACTGCACCCACTGTATGCAAAAAAATAACACACCAAGGCCACTGTTATGTTGCTTGTACATCATTAATCTCCCATGTATGTTCAGCAATGTCAAAATCCTGATGTATGCCGATGACACACTCATGTACACTTGAGATACATCAACCATGTCCCAAATAATTATGAATGAAATAAAAAAAATGTGCATGAGGTTAACTACTTAGGTGTTAGTTATACACTGAAGTAAGTACCAGAAAGAGCTGTTTAAAGATCTCCTGTATGTTTGAATGAACTTAGATTTTCTCACACATAAAAGTCTTGAAACCTAATCGGTTGCTTCATAAACAAACCATGAAAGCCTTGGATAAAAGCAACGACAGTCGTCCCTGTGATCTAATTAGCAGACATAACGTGCTGAACTTGAAGAATTTTGTCTTAAGTTTTCAGATGTCTGTCTAGTGTTTTAAATAACTCACTATCCTCCACCGCACCCATTAAAAAGCTTTACACAACTTTACTGAGATGAAATGATCAGAGCTTCAAGGTCAACAGCTCGGGGCGAGAGCAGAATCCCTAAAAGAAGCTCTGCCTTTGCACAATTTGCCTTTTCATTTAAGGCCATTAAGGAATGAAACAAGCTCCCTACAACTTTGAAAACATGTAGATTTTCTTTTTCTTCGTTTGATGCCAAAAAATGGATTATAAGAAACCAGTTATATCAAGGTTAGAGAGTCTGTGTTGGTGGTTTATGCATGTGGGTGATTATATGTTTACTGTGTCATGCTGGTGCAATACAGCTCATCTTTGTGAATGTGCAAAAAAAAAATCTACTAAACACATCGTATTACTTTTTTTATACCACCAAACTCAAATGTAATGCCGTGTCCCAATGCATACAATCAGACAGAGCCTCCAGCTAAATTAAATTCAACATTATGCTCCGAACAGATTCCCTGTGTTTGTAACAATGAATGACATATTTCATTATCAGAAAGGTGTGAAGCGCAAGGTGAACTATGTGTGCAGTGTGTCTTTCATTTCAGCACGACTACACCTGACATACTGTCCTGTCAACTAAAGAAGCATGATTAATGGGCAGAAGATAACATACCCCTGTCACACAGTGGCATATTGGATTTGAATAACTCGTAACCTGAGCTTGACAGATAGTCCTGGTGTTGATTGTAAAACATTTTTAATTTTCTTCATTCTGTTGCAGTTTAGAAATGCAAATATCATCTGATTTGGTTATTTACTACTGTACCATTTAAGCAAGTTGTAGATGAGAACTTTTCTTTACATTAAAATAAGAAGAATTTTAATACTTTGACGTCTTGTTCGTGTTTGCACAATTAGTCGAATCTAGTTGCTCGAAATCTCATTTGCACAATCTTGACATGCTCACCGTGTCAGCAAAGTTCAGGTTCAGGATGTGGACCTCTGACATGTCGTCTTTGACAAAGCTGGTCCAGCAGCCAATTAGCATCTCGCTCACGTACACCCATGGGTTGTCATTAACCTCCTTCGGATCGCATGTCTGACTTGAGGCTGAAAGAAATCAAGCACAAATGGTTAAGCAACGTCAGCAGCCTGTTATAAAGTTACAGTAAATGATTTCTTGCTTCCAGTATTATAATCAAACTCTACGTATTTTCTCGTTTTACATGCCAAATGCCAAGAAATGCAAGATATTGATGAATTTTTTTACATAAACAGAAGGGAAATTATATGTGTGAAAGCCAAAAAGCCATTATTAAACAGACAGATAAACTCAGCAATGTTACGGATCACTTGTCTGCACAGGGCTAAATTTGGTATTAATCATTGTGAAAGCCTCTCCCAGGTCTCAGAGTATAGATGTTAAATGTGTGGGTAGGACTACATTGTTTAAAAACAGATCCGCTGGTTCACGTTTATCAGACGTGTCAGGACAGCGGGCCGCAGTCATCCATCATGCCTGCTCACTTTGCTCTCCTCAATGAGCCTGCTGTTTAACCTGGGGATCCATGTCTCTGGAGGCTGAACTAATCGAGCAGGGGCTGTTACGGTCATGGGTGAGGTTGGGTATAAATGCCTGGTGTTTGACCTGCGTGATGTGTGTTTTGAGTTAGATGAGACTGAATATGCACATAACTTTCTGCAGAGACAAAGTATTCTCCAGAAAACTTCCTCTTCCCTCAAGATGAACAGTGAAGACTATGAAGATGTAGTGTATAAAGTTAAAATTCAATTCCAGCTTTATCACGGGTCGTTTTCCTTCCTTATCTCTCACCTTTTTCTGACTTGACATGAAAGACTGAGGCATTATGGGAGTTTTGTGGCTTTATAGTTGGACCCATCATGGCTGACATACTCTGGATTTACTTCTCAGGACAAAGCCCGTCTTGACTCTGTAGCTTTACTGTGAAATAAACCCTGTTAGAGCCCAATATGTAACAATGACCTGAAATGTAACAATGACCCAAATTGGTATAAAAAAAAGTAATAAAACCCGAAGTGTAATAACTGGTCGATAATGTAACAAAAGTGTTGAGCCTGAAGTGTAATAAAAAAAAATTAACAAAACCCAAAATGTAACAACTGGTCAATAATGTAACAAGATGCTTAGCCCAAAAAGTAAAAACTTTGCCCAAAATGTAACTACTTGGGGTTTCATTACACTTTTTTTATTACATTTCAGACCCAGAACTTTTGTTACATTATCAATCAGTTATTACATTTCAGGTTTTATTACATTTTTTTAATAACATTTCAGGATGTTGTTAGATTTTGGGTGGTTGTTACATATCAGGCTCTAACAAGCCCCTCATGGGTTCAATCAGCGCTCTGTCCTGCACCTAAACATGAACTAAACCTACCCAGAGTAAGATGTATACAAGCAATATAAGCACCCACCAGGCACGCCTCAGTCACCCTCCAAAACAGCTGGTGTTGAGGCATATAAGCAGGCAAGTGTGGTATCATAACAGAAACAACTAATTTAGTAAGCAAATGCTGCATGACATCCCGCTCCACTGACTTTTATGATGTATTTGGTCTGTTTACCCAGCAGGCCACCATCCATCAGGGAGAGAGGGGATGTGGAGTCAGGCGAGTGAAATGGTGGGGAACGACGAGTAGAGAGGAAGGGGTTAATGGGAAGTTGGAAAAGATTGTAAGGTTAACCGGATGTGCCTTATTTAGAAGCACCACTAATCAAAGGACCTTGGTTACGGCATCGCCATCATCACCAGTGAGGGAGAGTGGACAGAGATAGAGATAAAATGGGCTGGAAAAGAGAAGAATGAAGAACATGTTACATAATCAGCTCTTTCTGCTGCTTTTGTGGCCCCCGACAATGAAGCTGGGTCGGTATTTTGTGACCTGCAGTGTCAAACATGAAGAAAATGCTTTTAATTTGATCACAGTTGCATCATTTGTAGAAGTGTCGCCAGCAATGTGAGATAATATTGTTCTTTTTCCCCTTTTTAGTGGAGTAATACATCTCATTTTGGGGTAAAATTAAGAGTAGGACATCATCTTCGCTGATCCTTTGCTCAATTTCTAACTACAAATTAAGATGGAAAGCCATCTATTTTCCTTCGCCTTCCCTCCCCCTCCCCCACTGTCGCCCCAGAGGTCAAGGCTGGCTTCCTGTTGTTCTGGCCCTCTCTGTTGCTCAATATCAACATCCATAAAGTTATTTCTCTCTTGTTTTGCTGTGACAGAGTCAACGGCCCATGACTGTCGCCCGAGAGGTCTGGGTATAAATCACACTGACTGCGTAAGAATGCGCATTTGTTCGTGTGTTTGTGTGCGGGTACACATGCATGTGTCACTCGTCTCATTTTTACGAGTCACCATAGGATATGAAGAGCATTCGTTTTGCCCTCTTGACCCCGGAAATGCCAATGGCCTCGCTAAGCGGTTTGCTGTTAAATGAGCTATAGAAGAACCGTTCCTTTCCCTGTCGTCTTTATCTACTTATATCAGTCCCCTCCATTTGCCTTTCCACGAGAAGACATGTTTATGGATGTCTGGTGATTTTCTATTTAAATGTTGCATATCAGGGGTAGATGTGAATGGGGAAACATTAGGGAGGACAGAAAATGGGCTCAATTCACGGAAAAAAGATTTCATCTTAAAAGCTGCTTAATGTGACAGATGTCATATCACTGAATCATCGCTGACTACTGCCAATTACTGAATTATAAACACACACTTAGATGCACATTTATTTACCTGGAGACCTATTAAACATAATCATTGCAATCTCATGGAAAGCAGACAAAATTAAAACCAACAAGTGTAGCCAAAATCAATAGTGGTCAATTTGCTGTGGTACATTTTTGTGGACTGAGCCAATATATGTGAGCAGTGAATAACACACTGTATGACATGCTTGTCTGGGGCACCTTGGATCCATAAATAACAAGGAGAGTGAAAAAAATCTCATCTGGTCCTTTCACATGTGCTGGATTTATCTGCTCTTGCTTTGCTAACCTCCAGGACACTCAGGGAGAATACAGAAGACGGCTTCACGAAATGACAGACATCCATTTCCCACGTGTTCAATTGTGCATAGCACCATTAAGCCAGCACTTAATGGTACTATGCAACTGTGGCCATTTTAGGAGATCTGAGGATCGGCTCGTCATTAACTGTGTTCTGCTTCATTCAGTCTACAGGCCCACTATGTTTAGCTCAACATGCTGCATTTTATGGTGTCACACTTTCACTTTTAACTTGCTGGGTCAACTGAGGTTAACTTTCTGCTTCATGCAAATAAATTATTATGCTAACATTAGCATTTTAGCAAAAGTGTCAACTAAGCACAGCGCAATGTGTCTGAGTGTGATGGATGTGGAGGGAGGCGCCTCACAAAGTGGCGCTCAGACCTCCAAATACTCAGTCCAGTCCAGACCTCAGTTTGAGGCGTTTGTGACATCGTATTACTGTTGTAATGTTAATGTCCTTTTTTATAGACTACAGTTAGTCAGGCCAACACCAACAAATGTCTATGTGTGCATCAAAGTGTTATCTCCATTGTTTCCAAATTCAAATTAAAAAACACTTTGCAGAAAATGTAATTAATTCAGGATGCCAACCTGAACTTGTTAAATGAAGTTTCACTGTCCAGGAGGGACCCAGATAATTAGGAAGAGTGCAGCGTAGCTGAACTGAGGCCAGTGGCTCTGCTTCGGCACTACTGCAGAGTTTGAGGTGATTTATCATTTGGAGGAATCAAAGTTTGTCCACAGACAGTCGATAAACTGAATTTGTAACTGTTTTAACTTAAAGGTCAACGACAGTAACATGCTAGTTGCAGCACATATGCATCACATATGCAAATGTTATACAGCAATAGTGAAACACTCGGGACTAAATCACTGACTGACAAATCATCATTTAATTTGCTAACAGCGTTTAGTTGCATTTGCGAAGGCACTAAAGAGCAAGAGTGCGAGTGGACCTAATGGCATCAGGTTGTTACAAATGCTACAGGAAATTTTTCAGGCACCCAAGGCGACATTAGCTACATCGAATAAGCATTGTGGGGTATATGTGAGCAGTCTCACAAGCATTACCTTATACTAACAGCCCATTACACAACTCTCTTGGTATGAGTAAAGAAAAGTGGGGAGCTGCAAGTTGAAAAACCTGAAGTGGTTGGGAGCGAGGTGATAAGAGAAAAAGTGGGGAAATGAAACTGTTGTTTATTTTAGTACAAATGCTTTGCTCTCAGTATACGTCGTGGAAACAGCACACAGCAGCTCCTGACTCTGCATAACTGCAACGAAAAGCAGAAGTGTCTACATAGTTCAGTCTGTGTGACCAGAAACCTGCAGCAGGACTCACACAAACTTCCTAAAAAAGTAAAGATATTACAAAAAGTGATGTGATAGATTCAGAAAAAAAAATCTCTTTACTTTGCACAGACTGATGTGATTTTCTTTATAAGTACAGCATATGTGCAAATAGTCAATACAGACAAATACCCACAATTATATGTGATTTGTGAAATGTAATTTACTGGCAACAAGCTTTGTTGTTTATTAAATTAACAATCTCAAAAGTCTGCCTCTGTGTAACACTGTTGCCTCATTCATGCTGTGCAGAGTATTGACAGCCAGTGGTGAGCCCATGAATTTAAAATTTCCATCACACCTTAACTAAATGTTGATTTAGATTCAAGGCATTGAGTGTGTGCGGCCCAATAACTAGCTCCCTTTTCGCTTACCTCGGGAAAGCAGGCAGGCGGGCTTGATTTCATGCCCTGTCTTTCATGCCCTCCCTCATTGTAAGTCATTGTGGAAAAGAGCATCAGCTACTTGTCTAAAGTTTAGATGCAAAATGAAGCTGGATGGCATGGCTGCAATTCAAATGGAGAGAGAGAGAGAGGGAGGGAAGAAAAAAAAAAAAACAGGAGGGGAAACCCTGACAGCAAACAACGTCAAGACCAACTGTCTCCCATGGT
>OOFC01018135.1:21441-35108 GCA_900323345.1 Pseudochromis fuscus
TTTTTTTTATTCTAAAAAAAAAAAAAAAAAAAAAAAAAAAAAAATTGCTGATTAGTCTTGTCAGTTTATTGGCTTAAGACTTTTGTGTGTGAGTGTGCCTGTGTGCCAAGTCCTGCTTCCAGTGTTTGCTGGAGAGGAACTGAGGATGTGATAGCGGGTCTGGAGACAGCCTGTCTTCACACTAGCTCTGTTTACACCTCTGGGAGCCATTCGTCCGTCGTCTCATCGTTGTCGGAAGCCGGCTGAACAACAAGTCCAACTTGGACAGGGGCTAACTTTATGCCTCGCCTGCTGGTGGTAATTCAGATTAACTTGATGGTTTGAATGGTTGCAGGAAAGCATCGGCTGCAGGCACGACGGGTCTATCATTATATTTATGTCCACATATACTCTTAGGTGATCTGTTATATTCCAGGCACGATCTGTTGCTGGGTACAGTGCGTCTTTTGCTTTTGATTTTCCTCCACTATCCTGAAAGAGCACTGGCAAAACACAATTAATCATCAGAGTGTTAATTGGTGGATAGACAGACTAATTTAGCAGGTTTCATGCTAACTGCGTGCAGCCAAAGCAGACTGAAGCGGTAAGAGATTCATCGCACAGTGGCTGCTCCCAATCATTGGAGATTGATGTAGCTTTGCGCAGCATACGCCTCGTGTAGAACCAACGGAGATTAGCTGGTTTTTCTCGACTGCTTTTTGCCAGTAAATATTAATGCTCGGCGATATGAAGGCGGCATTGTAATGAGGGCTCTGGTATTTTCTTAACACATTTTAAGTGAGTGAAGTCAAAGGTGGAGTCAGTGATCTGCTGTGTGAATGGAGAGGTCAACAAGTGCACTTTACAAGATATGAGGAAATATTATTTTCTATTGCTTATAACGGTTGTTGACATCAGTAAAAGATACAAATAGTCAATTATGATCATTATTTAGCCATTGTTTCGATACATATTTCCATGAAGATTTAAATGTCTATGGTCACAATAAAACCTTTAACTTTTGAATCATCTCACGGAGAGATCTAGAGGACAGTTTTAAGTTTATACTTTCATTTTCACTGTCTAGACGAGGGAGACTCCTTTGACAAGTCCAACTTTATTCCCTACAGCATCTGTGAAAAGATTATTAAGTACCGCGAGTTTGACTGTTGGATTTGTTGTAGTAACAGTATATGAGCAGATTAAAATAATCTGTCAGATGTCTCAAAGCTTTTTCTTTGACTCAAATATTCTACTTTCTGACATATCATAGAAATACAAGCAAATGAAAAATCCAGCGTCCAAATCCAGTGAGGATTCTCTCACCACATCAAACAGCAAACACACACACACTGGATACGCACACACACACACACACTCAGACATCAGAGAGAGATTTCAGCTCTCTAAATACAGATTGACCAGTGTGGCACCTGAATCAACAGGAAAACTACCCGCCCAGTGCTTGAATCAAGAGGTTCTGCCATTACACAACACTCAGCTGCACACTATGCAGCACTGACCACATTGGAAATCGGTGGATATCTACTCAGAAAGACAGCATGCTTTGTTTAGGAAGAATGCTGGGTGCTTAGCACAACTGAATTTCACATTTTCTAATAGAAAAATGCTGATTCAACAAATGTTTGCTGGAGTTTTGTGTAGCCTGAAGCACTTTATTATATGTTAGCTGAGGACACTGCAATGGGCCTGATCCAGGACAGCGTTAATTGAAGCCACGCTGGGGTGAATAATGTTTCCACCACATGTTACTTTAACCCCACCCTTATCCAGCACCTTTGACTTCAAGTCACAGGTGAGACAAATGACCCACCAACAGTTTTCCAACCAAATCCTATCACAATGTGCAGGTACATTTCCTGCGTTTGTGTATACCCCAGGGTTGACCCGGGCAGACAGAGCTCGAGATAAGAATGCATAACGCCGCGCCTTATCTTCGCAGACAGCAGGCATGTTGACATGGGCACAAGTGGTCGCCATGCTGACGAGGCGTTTATCTCACCCACTACTAATGAGCCATTCAGTTGCATGCAGCAGCATAATGAAAAGTATTGGGCGCAGAGGGCACAAGACATTAAAACCCACAGAGAGGACGCTCAAGAGACATGCAGACAAGATGCGGGAGAGTGCCAGCATTTGAAATTGATATAAAATCCTTCTATAGTCGTGGATAAAAATGTGGAGTGCCTTTAAAGTTGGATGGATATCCTTATGTAACACAGAGGTAAAGGCCAGAAACAATGTGCAATATATACAGTTTTTTGCCATTTGCCCAAAGTACACTTTGTTAAGTTAATTTACTGCATAAGGACACAGTTCAGTACAATTTAAAGAGCACAGGAGCTTCTCAAGGACAGTATGTTTCAACACAAAGTGAAAAGAAAATGAAAAGATAACAATAAGAATTTAAAACATCACATTTATCTTAAACTTTGAAGACAGAAAGCAGATTTTTCTTCTACTCTCCCACAAATATCATCATTTCTATGCCGCACTGCCTGCTACAACTATTTCAATAACCAGTCAAGTGTTGCCGTGTCAAAATCATGTGGGAACAAACAGAAAAGAGAGGAACATTAGAGCGTTAGTGAGGCTCCCCCACACTGCTTTCTGTATTCAAACAGAGGAAAAGCAAGGCAGTCAGAAATGGATTGTTATTTGGGAGGGGCATAACATTGAAGGAGATTGAAATCGGTCTGAGGCAGCGACAAGTGGTCGCGTCTCCCTGCCACCCAGTCTGACTGCAGGCAGAGCTGGCTCACTACAGTAAAACAGGGGAAGTGGACTGTTTTGACTCACAGTCATTTTTAACATGACGTTTTTTTTTCTTTTGTTTTCTTCTTTCTTTTCCACTACAGCATGGCTTCAGAGAAACTTCACTCATCTCTTTCAATTTTGTTTTTCTTTTCTGACACCATCATTTTTGTGAACTAACAAATTCCTTTTTTTTTATTTATTTCAGTGTTTTTCTCACTTTCTCTTTGGTCTAATTACTCAAAGTCTTGTATTTTCACATTTTCTAACTCATAATTTTCTTCTCCATATCATCTCAGGCTTTATCTCTGTCTTGTTCTTTTTGCTATCTTTCAGGGTTTTTTTAATCCCCTATTTATTTCTCTTCCCCCAAATCTTTCTTCTGAAGCACTTATCTGCTCTTTGACAGTCACATAAATTTGACCCCCCACTCCCTCACTGTCTCCATGAATCAGCCTTTATGAATTCTGTTATCTCCGTCCGTCTGTCTGCCTGTCTCTCTCCCTCTTTCCCTCTTTGAGATCCATTTTCAGACGCCTCTTCCTCTTTCTCCAGCGGCTCGCTAATCACTTTTGTACTTTTCCTCCAGCCCGTGGAGGGAGACTCTGGGGTAGGCAAAAGTGCAGCAGGAGGTCTGCCAGTTAACGTCATGATGCCTGACTCCCACTGGGAAAGCTGTTGCAGCAGGGGGCATATTCAACACTATTTCCCCGCCAGGAAATGCCAGACACACAGTGGATAAAAATCTCTAAATACAAAGACTTCAGTCAGATGCGAAGATAACTGTCTATGTGCCCAACTGCCACAGTCAGAGTAAGTGGTAGCAGTTATTGTGCTTGGTCTTGAAATAATAATCTAAAAAATGTCTTCCAAGGAGGTGGCATATAACTGCTCCCCATGTAAAAAAATGTTGCTGTTGAGACAGACTCTCCAGAAATGTCTCGCTACAAAAATGCGTGGATGCTGTGATTTGTACATTTCAAAGCCCTATGGAGGCATTTATACAAACACTAAATATTCTGTGAAGGCCAGTTGCATAATGTGTGCCTGGAGGAGGATCAGGGTTATCTCGGTTTGGCCTTGAGAACTACAGATTTATAATAGAAAGCCTGCATTACAAACAAGGTTGAGCAGGTATTATGAAAACTAGAAAGCAGTCTGAGAGTGCAAACCTCCGCCGAAGCATAATCCAGCTGGACTGATGCCATAGACTGAACACTGTTGCCCTTTAGTGGTGAGTTAGCAGCACTATCTTGTTAAAGTATTCCCCCAGGGTAACAGATAGGGATGTTTCAGACAGGATCCAGTCCTCTGATCAAGATCAAGATGATGTCATCACTGTTTGGAGCCAGAAGTGACCATATTTATATATGAAGGGAGGCATGAGGAGGTGGGTTTGACCCTCAAACCCGAGGTCACCACCAATGAGATTAGAGTTCAGGTCTGGTCTCCAGTGAGAGCAATCAAACTAACCACACCCATTAATATTCCTATTTTGAAGGCCTCATATCTACTTAATGATTTTCAGATGAACCACCAGATCACTGATAAGAAGAATTAATTTTAGCTAATGACATCAGAATGACTTGTAGGAGTATTTTAAGATTGAAAAAAAATCTTTTTTTAATTTAAGTTTTTTGGAGACAGCTTCTAGTGGCCTTTGGGAGTATTGCACTTTTTAGTACTTCCATATTGGCCTCACTTTGGTTTCTTTGTCAATTTCTCTATATCTAGGGTTAGGGTGTATCAATCTATGTATCAATATTTGCTCGGTTGTTTTTTTTTTTCATAATGTTGAAAGCAAACAGACAGAAAAAAACACCCAATACGGCTAAAAACACAACGTCCTTGGAAGGGGTAATAACAAGGTATCATAAAAGGCTGAGTTGCAGTAGGAATGATGAAGACATTTCACCCAAACAACAGTCTAAAAGCCAGAGTACTGACCTTTTTTTTTTTTTGCAGTAGCCCTTTAAGAGGCATGTTAAATGTACTGAGAAGTAAGTTATGTAAGTACATTGTTCTGGCTCAGGCAAATGTTATCGCATCCATAAGGAAAGGTGCCACAATATCTTATCACTGAATGCCTTGAAACGACACAGTTCTGAGAAAGTGTTGCATAGTAGCAGCAGCAACAAACAAGATTAAAAAAAAATCCAAAACAAAACCCGTCAGAAGACTGAGGGAAAAAATGCCAAGTCTTTAGCATCTTAACTGAAAAATGAAGGTCTCTGCTCTGAATAAGTGAAAGAAAAGACTCCACTATTGCAAAGGCATCACTGTCTGTCACTATATGATCTCGACTCAAACAAAGACCCTGTTCACATTTGGCTGCTTGCATCAGTATCACTTTAAAGGGGTCACAACTGGACAGCGAGAATCATCAAGTTCACACCAGGTATTTACACGCATCTCCAATCCGTCCTGCCAACCACTTGTGTCTGCATGTCACTATGGCAACGTCAGGGCTGCACAGTTATTACATAATAATTTCTCCTGTGTAGGATTAGCAAAGTTTATCTTACTTCTTAACACCACAAGAGCACCAGCTTTAGTAAACAGTTAGTAGCTGGAAGAGAGGAGATGTCTTCCTTCTGTTTATTGTACATACTCACTGTAAATAACTTACTGTGCCCTTGTTGTACATGCTCGTCTTTGCACTTTGTATCTTGCTTGTAAAACCAAATAAAGTATATTTTAAAAGGCAAAATGATTCGTGAACATGTCCAGGCTATTTAACAAAGTCATCTGTGAGTTGCAAATCAGCACAGAGCACGACCAAGGAGACTAATCACAAGACAAGCTGTTTTTTTTCTGTCACATCTTCATCCGAGATGCATCAGGGAGCATTAGCAAAAGGTAAGTGGTCACATGTGGTCCAAACCACCTCCCCATGTGGCCTGACTGAGCAGATCTCTATGCGTTCTGATGGTCGTTCACATTTGTCCTTTAGCACTGTCCACCGAACCCCAAACCTGATACAGATGCAAGCAGCCAAGTCTGAAAAAGGCCAAAGTGAACTAACTAAAGGATCCAGACAAACTTTATTATTCGGATCGCATGTGGCTCTGCATAGATCAGAGATAAATCCCTAAGCTGAACCGTGTAAGTCCTGCAAAAGCAACAGCAACATTTTTACCACAATTAACCTCCCAGGGAGACAGAGCAGAGAAACTAAGACCAGTGGGATGATGTCTGTTTTACTGGAGCCAGACAGAAGCCTGTCCAGAGAATACGAATGAGCTACAAACAGGAAAAGCGAGGCCTGACTGATCCCAACACAAAGAGAATTTTATTAATCACAGGTGGAAGGAAGGATGATCTTTTCTTGCTTTGAAGGACATGAGCAGGGGTTGATTTTATAGATCATCCAGAGATTATGAAAACAAGACCTCACAACCAAATTCATCAAGTATTTGTCAAATGACTGTGAGATGTGCCTGAAAGCTGTGCCTGGATTATTTTGCTTATAGTTTAAGAGAGTCTGTGTTTGAACTAGAGTCTGATTGGCTTAACAAGATAGCAACAGATTTACCCAGAGACAGCAGTGAGCCATCCAGCACACTAGATCAACTACAGTCTTTAAATTTAGCTGCATTAGTTAGATGATAAAATTTCTATGAAAGACACTCTCTACTGTCGCAATATAGCTGATATTTCCATCATCGTTCAGTATTAGATCAAGCAGGGACCATCAAGGATTAAGGAGTAAATGGTTACAGGAAAAAAAAAACTTCTTCTCTCTTGTAATCGACATATATTTTATAAAAGGTGGATGAGTTTGACATTAAAAAATCTGTCCATGTGGAGTGTCTGGGTTACTTTAGCCGTGAGTTTATCAGCTGCTCTACATTCAAACCATGCTTCAGACACCACCACATGATTCTATAAATCTGATTTCAACAAGCTTACAGGAGGTCAAACATATAAAAAGTTTAAATAAAGCTAAAGCTCTAGCAAAACACAATGTACCACTGCTCGGAGTTGGCCAGGAGTGTCATGGGATTTGTGGCAGGCTGCAGGCTATTTTTGATTTAATTTGACTTTTTCTGTGTTTACTTCTTCTTCTGAGTAGTTTTCACATCATGTCTACTCCCACAGTGACTTGCAGCTGGCTGCGAATCTATTAAATAAACAGAAATCGAATAACAGTGTATATAGTGATGATGGATTTTTTCCGCATCTCCATATTCAACGTCAGTCTGGAAAATGTGCAAATTTGATTTCATATAGAGCAGCAGGCTGTTGGCTGTAGTGTGTCACACCTCATGTTCAGGCTTGATTTGTTCAGTTAAAAAAACACAGCGAAAAGCCCCCGGAGACAACATGACAAATTAATATGACAATACTGGACTAGAATATAACAGTAAGTGAGATACAGGAACTCATGCATGTCACCCCAATGTTTTGAATATTGCTTCAAACATCCAGTACACAGGGTCAGAGTACCCTGCTGTCTGAGAGCAGAGTCACAGCTCCCTCTGGGTCTTCTCACAAAGCTACTGTAGCAGATGTAAAAATAAGAAAAGGACAAAAAAAATCCTGAAAAATACGCTACTGAACACAGAACAGAAGTATGTGTCACAGAGCCAATTAAAGCTGAGCTTAGCAGCTCCTTACAGACTCCACCAGCAGACAGTGAGACTGATCCCCTGCGGTGGATGCTACATAAGGTCATCTCTCCATGGGTCTGCCAGTTGGCCAAAAAAAAATACCTCTGTATCCCTGCCACCAGCACCCCTGCTGAGAGGGTGTTTAGCACTTGTGGCAATATTGTGATTTGTCTTACAGTAGGTCAGCTCTGAAGCCAGATTCAGTGAACAGGCTTGTTTTTCTGGCTTATAATCTTAACAGCGATGTATGCTTGCCAGGGCCATTTTTTTGCCTTATTTAAAAAGCAAGTTGAAAATGCCAGTTTATTTTTCTGGTGTCTGTTTACAGACCTGGAGTACGCAAAAAGGTTATTTGGCGCTTTAAGTGTTTGTTTCACCTTCAAGTGCTGCACTGAAGGATGAACGCCAGAGAGAATGAATGTTAAAACTGTACTGAATAACAGCAGGGTGCATTGTGCTTATGTTTATGACATTTAGAGTCTGAGGGACACTGTACTTTACATTTACACTCTGCTACTAAAACACATTGCTTTAACTTTTAGAAGAATTCACTTTCAGTACAATCAAGTAGTGGATGCAGTTTCTTTAAAACAAAGACCAATATAGATATAATTAAAAACCCCAGTTAAACTTTTCTAGATTCAGATTTCTTTCTATTTTAGCCTGAAAAAAAAAATGTATAGCTAAAATTATGTAAAATAATGTACTTTTAATGGTAATACTAAAAAGATCTCATCACTAGATCTGAAAGATTTACAATCAAATGATGGGTTTCTGTTTGTTTTTAGCGGCAAAACTGGATTAACTGAAAAACATGTGGTCATGAGCTCACCATAAATGCCATATTGCTGCAGGCAAGTGGGACACAAACACCCTGAAGCAGCACTGCAGAGCACTGGTAAGACTGTGAGGCTGGATTATGGCCTGCGGGGATAGAGAGGGTTTCTGATCCCTTTGCCACCTTGTAGGGATTACAGGTCTGAATTTGATATGGGCAGCCACATGCAGCTGGTGGCAGGAGCGTTAGACGGGACAACAGAGGAGGATCACATCAAATCTATGAGCGTTCACATGATTTTCTTGTTTCTTGTGCCTGAACTGTCTTTAAAGAAAATATTGTTTTATCACTAAATCCATACACAAATGAATGTGAGCCAGGGTGACTGGGTTAGAGCTACATTAGTTTTGAACGACTGCACAATATTAATCTCCCTATTCTAGCAAAATATGAATGAAATGTTGCTGCAAATCATTATTGAAGAACCTCATAGCCACTCTCTAAACACCACCATTTTACACCAAATTAACACAGGATTGCACAAGATTATTGTTTCTCTTTGAACTTGAAGGTAGCAGGAAAATGCCCTGGAGGCTTTAAATTGTCTAAATCCCATGATCCAAGGTCTGTTGACTCAGCTTCTACACTGATTATAATTAATACATGCACAAAATATAACAACTGCACAGAAAATCTCTGAACATCAGCTGGTACACTTACCACAGGCTGCAACAGTGATGCACAGAAGCAGGGCAAACCTCATCACACAACCCTCCATCCTCTCTTATGTTCAAGTTTCAGGTGCTGGTGGAAAAAGTTGAATCTCAGTCTCTGGGGCGTGAAGACACTCGGTCAGTGGGTTGAAGTGTCCTTGTCTGGTGGCAGAGCAGCAATGACTGTGACAGCGGAAGAGCAGACAATTCAAGTCTTACAAAGGTCGAAAGGTCAGGGGGTGGTGGTGGTGGTGGGGGTGATGCTTGATAAGGATCAGACTGACTGACTGCCAGGCCCTCGCATGTCGCTCTCACAGTCAGTGTACAATGTTAAAATCCATGTCTGGGTCACAAAAAGCTTCCTGCACACATATATCCTCCGGTGCTGAATAACCAGCTGCTTAAAAGTTTACCCTTTATAAAACCCACGCAACAATACGATCTGTAAAACATTGCAACTAAGACATGACAGGAGGAGAAATGTTGCTGAAATTTCTTAAATTCCCTCCTCGGATGACAGGAATTTCCTCGTGGGACAATCCCACAATATTTCTGTCCCGTCTTCCTGGCGCACAATGAGGGTCCGAGCCCAGAGGTTATCTGCTGGTCACTATACTTCTGGCTGACTGTTTCAGGAAGCAGTACGGCATCGCTTTCTTTAAATAATATCACAATGCTGAGATCAGATAAGAAGGAGACTGCTCTTGTTATATGATTCATATAGAGGGGAGAGGAAGAGCCTGTGTAAACTGTTTATTCACAAGGAAAACAACAAAAAAATGTCTCGTTATTTCCTCTGGACATCTTACTGCAAGTGAAAAACGTCTGTAACTAAAGCGCACTTTAGGAATACATACGACAGATTGACTTTTTGGACCAAGCGTTCACCAATAAACTCATAATAACAGAAATTATTATAGTGATTTGGAGTGTAAACCTCTCCTGTACACTACTACTTACATTTAACCTCACAATTCATTGTTTTCACAAGTGTAATATGTGACAACTTTGCAGTGTTTCCTACCGTTATTTGAACCTAATGTCAAAATAATCTGGTCGAGAATCAAGGAAAACTAATGGCTACTGCGCTGTAGGATATCAGGGGAATAAAGGACCACGGGGTTAACAAGAAAAACTAAAAACAAAAGAAAAAAAAACTTACTTTTGTGAGTAGGTGTCTTTCTTGGAATATAGTCGCTTTTATAATCCACGGGCGAGGATGTGGCTGTTTTCAGTAATGTAGCGGTGCCAGGACTTCCCAAAGTTTTTGTGCAGCCTGGGCGGCGCACACTTACTTTTCCACCCCTCCCACTGGAGTGTGTGCGTGTGTGTGTGTGTGTGTGTGTGTGTGTGTGTGCGCCCCTATCATAGCATTGTCAATCCTTGTAAATCTCGACTCGGTAAGATAGCAGCTTTTTAATCAATACAAACAAAAAATGTTCCTTGCAGCAGAATTTTTTTATGATTATTTATTTATTTATTTATTTTTAAAGAAAAGCTGAATAAAAGAAACTGGGATTTCCCACAAAGGAAATGAATTTTGTGGATGTGTCAGTGTGTCATAGGCCTAACAATTGGAGGTGGAACAAACTGAAATCAGTCATCTATATTACTAATATCCTAACATTGTCGTGTGTGTATTTTTTGAAAGATTAATTTTTCTTAAGATTCCTTACCAGTAATTCAGATTTGAAGTTGTCAACACGTCACCAAATTACAAAGCACTCCCAGCACAAACCTTTGCCTTGGTATAATCCAGCTGCAATGACTCTATGAGCTAAACACTGTTGCCCTCTTGTGGCGAAATTGCAACATTCACCCATTACAACATTTTTTTGCCGTTAATTTATTTATTTTTATGTTATACTAGTTCACATTAAATGTCTGAAGGAACCTGAAAGCACTCAAAAACCTCCACCAAGACATATTTATGTGTGATCTCCACCAAATTGTCTCAGATTGGAGACATTACTATCCTGCATATGTTTTTAGATTTGCAACAAAATCTACTGACGTTGGAAATCTATGGATTTTTCAAACGCTTGTCTTTAATATGAGACATGGATTTCTGGGATGCCATTCATTATTCTTACCCAAAATGTAATTATTTTCTTCTTGGGCTATATCCTATAAAAACAAAAACAAACATGCATACAGACACTGAGAAACAGTTAATAACTAACTAATTAACTAACCAGATAGCAAGCGACAACATCCTTGGTGGAGGTGATAAAAAGATGTTCTCTGAGCTCCCATTGCATGATTTCAGTTACACAAGTGCTCCACCTGGACAGCACATGTGATGCACTACCACACAACACAGTGTAAGACATCAGGTCTGAGGACTTTTTCACTGAGTAATTATTGTCCCATATGGTCACCTCTTCAGACGCTGACTTAAATGTTTCAGTTTTTCCTTTTGTCTCCAGCTATCATGGTGTCATGATGCTTGATTTCTTGCTTATTTTGTTCTCTGTACTTTAATTGACTGGTTTCCATTATATATACATGTCCATATACAGTTTTGTCCCCAGACTCATATACAGCCTTGTAATGTGGAAGTGGGGCCCTGTGTGCCTTAGGAAAGCATTCTGAGAGTCATTATAATGCTATTATGGAAATTGCACACCTATTATCAGTTAAAGGTCATTGCTATGCTTTTATGGTCTATACTTTGGAAAGTGATGCATAATTTAAAGATATTAGTGAGTCCATTTTTGTGAAAGGAATTTACCAGGTGCCACTGCAGGTGTTATTCTTATGTACACTATTTGCTGCTAACAGCGTCACAATGCAGCGTGTCAAATTATACAGATGCAAGCCCCACAGCTGTCAGAGGGAACTATGCAGAATGTCTGATCCTTAGGTATAGATTAGGGTTGGACACTATAGACAGTTTTGGTTATTTTAGAAATGAATTTAACCCATAAGAGCCCAGACCTGTTTTTCTTTAAGACAAAATTATGCTGGCTGTAATACAGACTAGATGGACCACATGCAACATATTTCTGAAGTCATTTTGGGAAAAAAACATCTAGTGTCCAAGATCCGTTGACCCATGACCCATTGGGTATTTCATAGGAAGGCCACTTTGGGCACTTTGGGAAATACCCAATACCTATAAAACGCCCAATGTGACATATATGTCACATTTGATATTTCATTGGAAGGCCTAATGTGACATATATGTCAGATTCAGTATATATGTCAGTTTCTTCTTTAAAATCTAAAGTTGCCTTTTCATTTGCATTTCCACAACATAAAACCAAAATTGCTTCTTTGTTTATACAGTTTAGCAACGATTATTCTAATTAGTTTTACAGCACACAACCTGAACAATAAACCAACAAAACAGCCTGATATTAGAAGTTTTTTTCCCATAATGTGCTATTTCTAGAAAACTGAGCAGCACATATCTGCAGTGCAACATTGTCAGAGTGAAAATCAGCTGGAACTGCAACAACAACTCTCTTGGGTGGTTGCAGTGGAGGGGATGTGACCTTTAATGTTGGGTAAACTCTTTGTGAATGCACCAGTGTCCGGCTTGTGAAAACTTCCATCTGGAAGCTTCTTTGTTTCAGTGGATCTTGGACACCAAGTAGTTTACAGTCACACTGGTAGATGAGCCGTGCACTGACATGGCTGAGTGCGATGGTTTGCCAGAACAGGTAGAGGTACCACCTTCATGACCTCCATGTGGTACTTGTACCTCGGATGCATGCATCATGGAGGTCTACCCCGACCCACCACCACCATTTGCTCATCAGTGGAGTTGTAATCCTCTGGTGTGATTTCCAGGCATTGTTTGCATCTTGTTTGTGTGTTTGGTTGTTTATTTATTTACAAAGGAAAGTATTTCGGCTAAAGAGAAGGTGCAGTTTTGGGACTAATAGGCAAAACATGTGTCATTGTCATAATACATTTTATTATTTATTTATTGAACTTTCAAATGACCCACAGAAAAATAAATTAATAACAATTAACTTATTCAACTAAATTATTTGAGAAACTCATTGCCATTTTCCTTATTGCGACAAATACAGCACATGGTATTTTCTGCAGCATTTTTTAGGTTGAAGGCCTGATGTGACATCTATGCCACAGTGATTTTTTCAAAGTTTTTTATATATGAATTAGTGTAAGAAATGTAGTCAGAACAGCTTTAAAGTGATTCTGGACATGTTATTAAAGGATTACAATTGTTACATGGGTTGAAAATTACCTTTACTGTCAAAAAAAGAGCTTTTTAAAATGAGCTACTTTCACCCCATGTGCTCACCTGACACATGACCATTTTAGAAGTGATGTCATGGGGACAACAATTCACATACTGTCACAGTTGCTCAAATAATTTAGTTGAATAAGTAAATTTTTGTTAATTTATTTTTCTATGGATCATTTGAAAGCAAAAAAATTCTGTGAAGTTCAATAAATCAATAATAAAATGTATTATGACACTTGTTTTTCCTTTTATTGTTCAGGTTGCATATTTGTGTGCTATAAAACTAATTAGAATTAGGATCTCAAAATAATAATTAGTTGCTAAACTGTATCAATAAAGAACCAATTTTGATTTATGTTGTGGAAATGCAAATGAAAAGGCAACTTTAGATTTGAAAGAAAAAAATGTCAAGTGGATTTATTGTGAAATAACATGTAAAATCTATAATAAATTACCTATAAAACGCCCAGTGTGACCTATATGTCACATTTACAGATCTTAGACACCAGATGTTTTTTGTTTTTGTTGCCAAAATGACTTCATGTGGTCCATCTAGCCTGTGTTACAGCCAGCATGATTTTGCTTTA
>OOFC01018136.1:0-30461 GCA_900323345.1 Pseudochromis fuscus
ATTTTGGAAGTGATCCGGATCACCGTCTGGATCCATGAATTTTTTGAAGGATTCTTTAACATTGGGAGATAGGGCCATATGCGACATTTATGCATATGACTCCACCAAAAATGGTCAAGACACTTTGGAAAAAAATACAGGACAAGTTTCTAACATGGTCTACAATATATCAAAGATTGATCCAGATAAAGGAATAATTTCAGATAATATGATCCAGAATATGAAAAAATCGATCTTTGAAACTTGCATCATAAAAAAAACAGATGAAGCTAGAAACATGCAACAGACATCTTTAAACAGCCACGATGCTGTGGAAATAATATTGATATAAATAAACGCAAGACTAATACTAGTAATATCTTTGGTGGAAGTCACAATATGGAAGGAAATGTTGTGCTTGGCGGAGGTCTGTGCTCTCCGAGTGCTTTTCTAGTTTCAGATATGTTTCCAAAGTGGTTCACAATGAAATTTTACTATTCTCACAAAGAGTTGATCAAAAATGATTCATGATGAACACATGATTTCATATTTTTTTGTTAACTTATTTTAGACAGATCATTTCCTGAACTGTCCTCATTCTGCAAATGTAGTTGTAATTTTGCATTGTGCCACTAGCATAGAGTATTTCCTGGGGACTCCAGCCATAAATAGATATGATTAACATGACTGATGGGATAAAATTGCTATGAGGATCCCTATTAGTACTAATTTGAGGAAACTTGTTTACAAACCCTCTTCACACAACAAAATAAAACACTATCATCAAGCAAAGGTTATCAGCTGCATCCAAACAAAGGATGTAGAGCGACTTGAGCCGAAGTCGGAGCTGAGTAACGGACAAACACCTCTGGGTGCTGAAGCGAGGTTCACACGAGGAGAGAGCGAGCGATGATTATTGATGAGAAAGGCGCACGTACACGTTCGAACAAACAACAAACATCTTCTTTCTTTCTTCTGCATGCAAATCACGCTTATGCAAAGTTGCTGAAAATAAAAGTTTGGACCAATCCCTCTGACAGGTTATTTAGGCAGCGAGCTCTGAATACGCCAGCTATCACCCTGATACAGAAACTCATTCAGCTCAAATTGAGACCGCATGCACTCTTGTACAAATAGTCTTTGAGGCATCAAATACACATTACTTAACATTCATGGCCTGTTGCTGTTTATATTTACAGCTACAAATATGATGAAGCCGGTGGCAAAAAAATGGCACTGGGAAACATTTGGGCAGGTTTGTTGTTGAAACAAACACAAAGCAAAGAGCTGTGCACGGAGCACATACCAGCACCAACACATGACTGCTTTTCATCTTTTCAGGCCTTCTTACTGGTTTACCGCCGTGGTTTCAGCAGCTTAAATACTCCAGTTATTTTAGCCGCCTTAATCGTTCCTTTTCACTGCAGCAATTATTTTGGGTCAGCGCTAATTCCGTTTCCCTTCATCCGCTCATTTGCTGCTCCGCTCTTTTGTTATTTAAAACAATCATTCACACGTAGTTAACACATTTGGTTTTACTTGTTGAACAAAGACTAATGTCTGTGTCATCCACTCTGATGCAGATTAATCAAATAAAATAACTGTGAGTGCTTTCTATTGTGGCAGCTGTGCACCTCATAGAAATACAACAAAGAAGCAGGAGTAAAAATACATGCAATGCAGTAGGTAGGAGTTGTAGTTTCGGTCAAGTTTTGTACAATATGTGTTTAAGGTGTGTGTCGGCCTGTGTGTGTGTGTGTGTGTGTGTGTGTGTGTGTGTGTGTCTATTTTTTTCCCCTACCATCCTGGTGTGAGATTCCTAGCTGCCGTCAGAGTAACTCCTCTTCCAGTCAGAAGCTGGTGTTGAATCATAGTCTACGCTTTACTGTAGTTTTAAATACACTGGTGTTTTCCTCACTATATTGTTGCTGTGCTACAAAATCCACGTTGCCAAATTCAGACTGAAATCTGTGTTATGGGTTTTAGATGGGATCTGGTAACAGGTATGCACAGTTTTTGAAACCTTTTTAGATCAAAGTTAAGTCACAGCAAGAATTTCTAAATGACATTTTCTGACTTTTGGAAAAAGAGAGAATATTTCCCAAAATGTCAAACTACTCCTTTATCATTGGTGCAGTCAGATGAAAACAGAGGGCTGGATATATTCTCTGAATATTCCTGGACATCCTGTCTGGATGACCTGATGCAAGTGCAGCTGAACCAGAGTAACACTGGAGGGTGGGGGCTGTCTACTGTGAGAGCTGAGACATTATTTAGATGTAAATATGGAATAGACTGTGCTACACTTTTAAAGGATTTCTTCACATCCTGAGTGTGCCTCTGTGGTGGCATGTCTGCAGGATAATCAGGTGCTGGATCTGACACAGTCTAGGAGTCAGCTGCTTCTCAAGGACATTTGTAACAGGAAGGACACGCCTGCTGACGCTTCAACCTGAGAGACCCTGTTGAAGGCCGGTCTCTGTTTCCTTCTAATTACTGCTGTGTGCGTTTTATCTCTCTCACCTTAGCAGACGTCTCGTACCATCCCACAAAACCGTTTTCCTGGCAGAACTGCTCCATCTTTATTCCATTATTGGTCAGTACGTCCCGACCCTGGTCACATTTGTTGGCCAGAAGCACAGTGGCTACATGTTTCCCATTGGCAAGTGTCAGTTTGGAATCCAAGTCCTCCTTCCACTTTGTGACGGCCTCAAAGGAGGCGGGCCGCGTCACGTCAAACACAATGAAGGCGCCCATGGCTTCGCGGTAATACACACGGGTCATGTTGCCAAACCTCTCTTGACCTGGGAGACACACACACACAAACGCACACAAGGACAAAGACAATCACACATACATAACAGGATTATTGTTTGGTTTAAATGTGTTCATATTTTCAGTGATGCACACAAGAAGTCATTTTTACTTTGTTCTCCTTCACAGAAAGACCGGCGTCATGATGACACACAGAAAGCTGGAGGTGACAAAGTGTCACTTTATCAGGAAACACGGACTCTTCAATGTGAGTCACTGGATTTTACTCATTTAATCACACCCTGGTCTCGTGTGTGCTTGCATGCATTCTCTTCATACTTCACCTCCTTCCCACACACACACACACACTCGATTTACATTCATATTTTACAGTTAAAAGAGCAGCAGAACAAGATAAGATGCAGACATGGTTAGAGGCCTGATGGGAGGAGGCGAGATGTCTCTTTGGTGTGTGTGTTTGTGTGTGTGTGTGTGTGCCTGTGAGACTGTCTGTAAAAAATTCCTGTGGGTAAAATTAATTTGATAAGCTCTGCTGGAATGTTGTATCCACACAGATTTTCCCATCCATAACTTTTACTGGAGCTTCAGCTGCACTGTTACAGAGAACAATCAGCCTGTGGGTAAGACATTTTAACACTGTGGAGCAGTTGGCATGATAGGATGTATTTTATTTTATTATTTTTATGAAAGAAGAAAAATTCATATTCTTTTTTTTTCAGTTTCTTTGTTGAGTCCCACTGGAGGGTTTCTCCTCTGAACAGGTGGATCAGAGCACAGGGTCAGTCACAGAACAGCTGGGAGGATGACAGTTTTGCTCAAGGACATATCAGAGGGACAGATGCTTGTTGAAACAGATCTTGATACTTTCATCTAACATCGAAGTGTACTAAGTAAAAGACTATGTAGAGGGCTTCCTCAAACATGGCGTCTTCTTCAGGAGCTCAAATGCAAGTATTTCTGGATAAGGTGTGCGATTAATATTCAGGACTAGATTAACAAAATGCAGATTAATGTTCCTTGGGTTTAAAGAATCAGGGATTTGAAGGTTAAATCTGCATTCATAGATAGATAGATAGATAGATAGATAGATAGATAGATAGGTTGCAGACAAATACAAAAATATTTTAAAAACCTCTCACATAACTAAAACTCTTGGGGAATGTGTGTTAATGTAGAACTTGATTGCTAATTGCATATATTAATGGCCTTTAACGTCACTTTAAGAAAATGGGTTTAAGAGTATCTGAAGGTCCTGATATGAGTCTTGGACCTGTTTCACTTGCGTGTACATAGTCTTGGTGTGTGATGCTGGTCCTGTTAGCCTTGTCAGCCAAGGCCACAGAAAAATGCCAGACAAAAATAGAGTGGTCGAAGTTGTGTATCTTGGGAAATGCACAGAAACAGCAAGTGATTTGTTATATCTGTGGCATGAGAAATCTTTAGTCCATCATCAAATCCCCAAGCAGACCTGCAGCTGCACTGGATGAAGTAAATAAGAAAACATGAGAGATTTTTTTTGGGGGGGAGGGGGATGTGGCTCATAAATCTAAATAAAAGCTTTGTTTGTTTTTTAAAGGTTTGTAAACTAAACAGTATTTGACATGAGCTTCAAACTCATATGATACTGGTGATGATATGATACTTTCTTCAAGGCTTCCATAACTTTCAGGTAAGTGCAGAGGGAGAGCACAGAGTACAGTATAAGACCTGCAGCCGTATCCTCCACGGAGACACTCATCTCTAGTTCATAATGAAAGCCTTCTGTATACAAGGGCTTGGGCCTCAAATCTCCCTCACATGAGTTTGAGACACATGACTGCTTGCGCTCACTGGAGAGAGCGCACAGGAGGGGAGAGAGCAGCAGGTCAGAGGATTCTTCTAAACCTCAGCCGACACTCATGTGACATGAGAGCGCCGTAGCCTTTAGGTTTGTCATCTCACACACAGCATCCCGGTCAAAAGCCTGCATTATTTCTGATTCCTGTCATCACTGGAGGCAATCAGAGCATTGAAGACTAATGAGAATAGACTTTAAAATTTGTCATTTTGACTCCATTTGTTATCAAACAGATGCTGCCACTCCTCAAATCTAACATCCAGGATTACACACAGTTTAGAGTATACCAGTGTCACACAGGTGAAAAATACTCAGTACACACAACAGTGCTGCAGAGGAGAGGTGAGATGGGATTGCTATAATAAATAAATAAATAAATACACTTAATTCATGGATGAAGACATTTGTTTGATATTTGATTTTAAATGTAGGTACAGGCTGTTAAGCAAGCTAGTTTTAGAGCAGACAAACTATATATTGGTGACAAGGTAATACGAAATTATGGCCACGATTTAACAAAGCAGCTTTTGTTTTGTCCTGGCTCCTATTTGGGTCTAAACGAGTTAACATTGCTTCATTTTTAGGTGATCCAGTGGTTTGTTGTGAAGACCTGAAACAGTCTTTATGTTGCAGACAGTTGCTATGGCTGCTCTGTTTAATCATGTGGCATCATGATGCTCCTTCGTGTAAGGTCACATGACCACAAGGCTCATTTCAGGTCTAAATGGTAAGAATTTACTCCTCACTTTTAAACATGTGATTGGAGAAGTGTGTAGCCAAGTGATTTGAAGTGAGTAATTCCCGCTGGTCAGCTGGTACACATTAAGCCTGGATAACCTTTAATATCATCCGTTTATGAAATAAGTTAAATAACAAGTGTGATAAAATAGTCACGTGGTCATTTTCAGGTCTACTGACTTTTCATCTCTAACCTCAAACTACTGGTTTATCTAACAACAGCCTGCTGAAGTCAGTGGTCAGGCCTCATCAGGCTCTCTGGTTTGACTTCTTTCCTGAAGACAAAATATCTACTGTTTCCATTTGTGCAGCCAACCTCTGATTAATATTTCATTATTGTTTGGAAAGCCTTGTCTCTTATTTAAAATGACAGGCACTGAGGAAGAGAAAATTGATTGTTTTATAACACCCATTTCATTGTGGGTCTGTGAAGCAGATTCATTAAACTGTGTGATGTTTTACAAAGGAAAAAAAATCATTACAAACATAATTTTCTGGAAATAACTTGCCACTAACAATAATGAATTTCCAAACAGCCTAAAGGTAATTTAATCATTTTCATTACAGTAAGTGCACTTATTTAATTGTCTACCAAGGTACTTTAGTTTTAGATGACAAGTCTCCCGCGAATTTTAACCAATAAACTAATATTCATCTGTTTGACTAAAAAAAAAATCCCTACAACTTTCACTCACTTCAAAAACACGCATAATATATCAAATCAAAGGAGAGTAAGTCACATAAACACTTTGTCGCTTCGAGTTTCTTACATTACATGTGCGTAAAAGTTGTGCGTACCTGCGATGTCCCACAGCTGCAGACGCACCGTCTCCTGGTCCCAGTTGAGGACTTTGAGCGCGAAGTCCACCCCGATGGTGGCTCGGTAGTTGGGGCTGAAGTTGTGATGGACATACCGCTTGATGATGCTGGTCTTGCCGACCCCGAGGTCCCCTATCACGAGGATCTTATAGAGGTGCTCCTTATGGTGGTTGTTCTGCATGGCGACCGAGGAGGGCGAGAGCTGAGCATGAATCCACCGTAATGGAGAGGACCTGGGGATGAAAGGGGCAGAAGCACAGGACAGCGAACAGAGGAGTGAGAGGAGCTGGGAGTCAGGAGGGGAGGTGAGGTACGCCCTGGTCCACAGAGGGAAGTGGAGCAGAGACGTCTGGACCTTGTGACTCACGCGGGGGAGCTGCCACGGAGCGCAGGGTGTGGATTTAAACCCTCCACGCTTTATTCACATTAAGTATGTCAACACTGGTGGAAGCAGTGTTTAATCAACTAAGTAAAAGTAGCACTAATATTCAAATTAAAATAGTCAATTAACAGTAAAAATGAGTTAAATAATAATAACATTGTTGCTTATGCTTTAACATAAACAGCTCTATTAATACTTGATGTGTATATAGATTTAAATATAGGTTTAAGTCAGAGCCGCACTTAATTTCTTTGATTTAATTAAAAATGAGGAAACTAGAATTTGTCTTCATTTATCTTGTCACAGTGTGGTACATACACTTCATGTGGTCCTTTGCAACCTCTTCATGCATTTTTGTTCATGCTGTGAAAATCACAGCTAAAGAGAAGAAAACCAAGACACCAGGAAGATCAATTTAAAATTGTGTCCCATGTTGTTACAGACAAAACAGTGCTTTTATTTATTTTTTAAAGGTTTTTATTCCATCAAATTAAAAAATAAAAACAGCAAAAGAGAGACAGAACAAAGGCACTACATTCAGTTGCATCCCTTTATTCATTGAAAATCAAAAACCCTTTTTTTAAAACGCTCCACAGGGAATTATTTACAAATTACCCCAGAGAGCCGTGGTAGTCAATGTTTCAGTTGATGCAAGGACAAAAGATAAAGCAATTCTCCACTGAGCCTTCCTGAGAAACACACTCTGGGTCCTACACCTGATGAGCAAACACACACACTCAGTTCCCTTGAAATATTACAACTAGAATTTACTACCTGTCACAATATGTACTGATCCATTTTGATTTCAGCATTGTATTGGCAGTTAAAGCTCAAGTTCAGTTCACAGGCAGCTAATCAGTGATGGCTATAATCGCCATGGACACACACAAAAAAAGTTGGAGAATAGGCTGACATGATGAATCCAACTTTTACAACATTAAGAAAAAAACATGGCATAGAGCAACAGAGCAGCATTACTGGTTCCCTCCAATTGAAATTCATTTTAGGAGTTGAAGACAAATTCTATGTGGAAACAATTTCTAGAAATTGTAAACTAGATGTTTTAATGCCAAAACATTTTATTCTACCTAGTGCAGGACGTGGTAAAATCTTATGCACTGCACTGACAAAAAGCTTAGAAAGAAATTTACATCAACTACTATAAACATTCAAGCATTTGACAGCTGACAGAGTAGAAATAATTAAAAACATCTACTTTCAGATGTAGAAAAGCATAGAAATTTTTATTCTGATTCAGCATCAATTTCCCTTTTAATTATATTTAATTCATTTGAAATGCATGCTACCGACGTGATTTATGACGTCAGTAACTGTACAAAGTAACAGAGTCAAACATTAAAAACAGCCAAGCTACACAGGGAACATATCCAAGTTGTGCTACTGAGACTCATCATCACGCTGCCTTTTCCTCCCATCTCGAGTTCCCAGCTTCTAGAGTTTGGGAATGGGGTTGGCTGCGACTGCGATGCTCTCGATGGCGCACTCATCACTTCCCCGGCGAATTCGGAAGTAGCCGTCCTCGCCCCACTTGTCGCCCCAGCTGTTCTTCACAATCCAGTACTTCTGTCCGGTCATGTGACAGCGGCCGTAGCCCACTAACAGCACGGCGTGGTTGGTCAGCTCGAAGGGATTGAAGGCGCTTTTGAGGCCTGTGTGGTGATAGATGCCCTCCTTGTAGTGCATGAAATCTGGGTAGACCTGTGAATGAATAGGAATAATTCACTCAGTCACTACTTATTGTTTCACTAACAAATCCTCACAATCAAATAAATTATTCAAATATAATAAACACTTAACTACCACGGCTTAGGGGTGGGAATGTCACCACAGAAAACCAATTTAAAAACTCGATATACTGCAGAGTAGTGAGAGCTTTACTTGCTGCTGATAGGCTTAATCAGGACTGTGTGAATTCTGTTGCCAAGAGCTTGAATGTATCAGATGTTCATTTACATTAAAAAGTCCTGCACTGTCAGCTTCACAATCTAGATGAGAATTAGCTAAATTATATATTGCAGGGTTTCCCTTGAGGTGAGCCACCCTTCATTAACATCATTCAAATGCATCTGCCTTTAAAATAAAACACTGACCTTTACGACCACAGGAAGCTTAAATTCCAGCTAAATTGTGCAAACTGCTCAGTCACAGCATCAGTGAATATAAAGAATCTTTAAATGTTTTGTTTTCCTTGAGGGTATTTATAAAAAATAAAAAAAACACTGTTTGCTTGTGAAAGTTCCACAAAAGCTCTTTTATGGTTCAAACATACTTTGCTCCTTAGATTTATCCTTAAGACGCTTTCAGAAAACAAGATCTGACTCTCATATGTGCCTTTGTGCAGAGGGTTGAACTCGCACAGACAAAGCAAAACTCTAAGTTGTTGAGTGAGCACACAATATATTCATTGGACTAGCAGTTAACCCGCTGTTGTACCTCCAGGGCCACTCCCATGGGTCCATTCTTGACCAGTTCCTGCATCATGGCCATCTCACTGCAGCCACCATAAAATCCACCCACATAGCTGTATTCTGCTGTGTAAAGGCGGCCGCAGTTTTGAGGAACGCCACACGGGGTGTTTCTAGCAACGTAGGGAAAACACTCCTCGTCCACGATGCCGAAGTCCTGCACATACTTGCCGATCAGGTATGGGAACCCACCGTCACAACCTTCAGAAAGGAGGAGAGGAAATGTGGTCTGTCCAACAGCTATGTGTAATTGTCTAGAAATGGTTTTGAATGTTGTCTTGACTTGATATTCTGCATAAACTACAGTGAATTAACCGTGTCAAGAACCATACGTGTTAGTTTACCTTGAGAGTACTCAGAACAGGAGACCACTTGTTGAGGGCTGAAGACGGGAGTCTCGCTGTTGTTGGTGAGGATCCGAACACGAGCTTCCAGCATGCCTATGGTAGCGAAGGAGTAGCAGCTACCGCATGATGCTGAAATAAAAACATCAGGGGTTTACACTAAAACACATAAAATCACATAATAAACACAACAATAAATCCTGACTTCCCACAGCTTTTATTGTTGTTTTTGTCCAAGTCAACTCAAAGCATTACCTCTGCATGAGTGGTTATGTTTTCACCTGCATCAGAGGTAGTTTAATATCAAGTCCTAATAAATGGCAGCAGGTCTGACCCTAACAAAAACTGACCAAAAACACTGACACACTTGAACAACCTTAGAGAACAGCCCTGAAGTTAAATCCTAATGGGTTGGGGACTGTGTGCACTTCAGCAGTACATTTATTCAAGAATGCATTTCACTAAATGTTTCTCAGAGTCAGACACACACTGATGAGAGCCAGCGGTCCCATACACAGTCTGAGGCACAAGGTTCTTAATAAAAACGCTCTGCTGAAACAAATGAGGTCTGGGAACAGAGGCTGCGGGGATTTGTAGGGTGGTTTAATTGTAGTAATGATTCAAGTCAGGGTGACACTGAGAACTGTTTTTATTTGGGGCCTGAACTTTAAATTACTAAAGACTAACAAGGTTTATAAGCCATTGATTTAAATTAAAGATCTAAGCAAGTTGGAAACTTTTGCAGTTTGTCATGACTGACTCAGTGCAATATTAAGAAACTGCCGAGTTCCTACAGAAAACTAATCACTGTGTTGCAAAGAGGTGCGTACACCCTGAATCACAGCTTTCTTTACTTTTATATGTAACTTTTGTAATGAGAACACTTACACATAAATATGAAAAGACAAACTTAATTCAAACTCCAGTGAAACTTCTCAATTTGAAAAAATAAATTAGACAACACACATAGCACACAAGTGTGTCTGGTGATGGTTAACAAGAGATTAGGGGACAATGAAACTGATTAAAAAACAAAGACTGTCTATAGAACGGACAAAGTTAACGTGACATCATCCGTTTGTTTGTGGACTCAGATTTTGAAGCCAGGAGTTTGGCATTTAAACATCAACCATGTTGGTTGTTTGGAGCCAGAAGTGACCATATTTAGATTAGGGAAGAGTGAGGAAGCGGGTGTAACCTTTGAGGACACTGCCCAGTGTGTATGAGACTCGCGTTCATGTCAGGTCATACTGTAGACCAGACCCGTCAATCAAATTAATTGCCATTCTCCTCTTTTTGAAGCCTAATGTCTATTTAATTATGATTTTTTTCCTAGATGGACCACCTGATCACAACTAATATTACACTTTTTTTGCACCTCGACATTAGCCTAGTTTTTGAAACCTTGTTGCTCCATCCATTTCAATGTACAATCTGTTAAAAACATACAGTGCATGAAATACTGATTTGAAATCAATAAACTAAAAAGGAGAATATCATGTTGTGTATGCATATAGACAGTAGAGGAAATAAGCCACCATAAGATACATTTCCTTCTAATGAATAGTCAGGTGAGGAAGACCTGTGGTGGTCATATGAAGGTGATGGGAGCTCAGAGTCGGTGTGCAGCTGCTCCGTGCTCCAATGTACGACCACCCAGACCAATTTATTCTCAGTCCAGCCAGTTTTTGTGAACTGAAATGGAACCTAAAAAAAAATCCAACTAAGTCGTAACGTTGAAGCAAAATAAGCTTTACGACCCTGCACAGTGGCTTAGAGGGCTTCTATTCAAACACTTCAGCCCTCTCCAGATCCTTAAACCCCACCCTACAGAGGCCCTCTCAGACACTCCAAGCACTCAGCACGCATAATCTCTCCACTCACACACTAGGCTGTGCAGAAACACAGGAGGAGAGCAGGAAGCAGACCCAGACCTGCCAAGAGGGAAGCAAAGTAGCTGACGAGCTGCTGTTCAGTGTCTGGCTTACTGACAGCTGCTCAAATGTAAAAAGGTACAATGCTTTATGACTGATCCTGTACCTTTGCATTAAATGTATAACATGTATGCACAGGTGAGATACTGAGCATACATGCTGTGTCTCAGTCCTTCTGAAGAGGATTTTTGGACTGACTTGAAATAAGCAACACTTTATGTCAGCACTAAACAAAAACAAATAAATAGGTTCAAGTTTAATGCTGGACAGAAAAGAAAAATTAAAGTTACCTTGATTTCTCACAGGGCTCACAAAGTTAACACCATTGACATTTCTCCAATCCCAGTGTTCAGGCAGAGCTGCCGCCATCTTGGCTACATGAGCTTTCACAGGCACAGGGCGGACACGCCTGCAGTACAAATAAAAAAATAAAGAAAATAGCATACCATTGATTATTAACACACAACTATATATATGTATGTTTTCCCTATATAGTTTAAAACAGGAAATCAAGGTAACTACTCACACAGGGATTCGTGAGGCGGGGCCTCCTGCTCTGTACTGCAGCTCCTGTAAAGTGTACTTCTCATGCTCGGGATAGGAAACAGCCTTCCAGGATTTCTGAACCGAGTTGATTGAATCAATGAAGTCCATGTCGTGTTTGTATGGTTTCTGGAGCAGCCTGGAGGTTGAATAATGCAACAATGTCACATGTGAAGCTGATGTTTATTTATTTCTTATTTTCTTTACCACAAAACACAAATGTTGGTTGGTTAACATGTACAGATTTCACAAATACCCACACTGATAGTATTTACTGCAAAAACACTGAGAGCGAGGTCTTAAGGCAAATCCAGCTGTTGTTCTCTTAATGCTGTTTAACGTCATTTATGTCAAATATACATATACTTCATGTGTAATATTTTGGTATTTTAATGATGCAGTCACACATGATGATCCTGCATGGCAACTGGCGAACAGCCAGATATTTCAGAGTAACGTGAAAATTTAAGACTAGAGTCTCAGGGCAGTAGTAAAACTGTCAACACACTATCACTTCAGTGCATAAAAGATCTCGTCACTTAGTGAAAGTCAGCAACTGCAGCTTCAACAGGAGTGCTGTAGATTCAAAGCCACTTATTTCAATGAAAGTGTACGTCATCATAATGGGTGCAAGGCTTCGCATTTTATGCTAGAAGAAGGTGTTACCCACAGACTAGTACAACTAATTATAAACTTCTGGGGGTCCTGTATGTGAGGAAAGGACAGCATGATGCAGTTAGTGGTGTGAAAGTGGGGAGTCACTTTGCCTAATCCTGACACAACTCTTGCCATGAACACACTACTGCTAACAAGTTGTGTGAAAAAGGTCAGTTTCTCCACAATTATAAAAGAGTACAAGCACCTACTATATGTTTGTAAGGAGCATCTTAACAATATTTACCAGAAACAAAGAGGGTTAGTACAGATGGAGGGTGAAACAATTACAAGACACCCTGTATACTCTGAAAATAGAGATAGAATAATGTTGATTCTTGACCTTTGTTTTGGTGACATAATAAATAAACTTGAGATGCACTATATTCCTAGCAAATACTGTAGTAATTTATATGAAATAATTGATTTTTGGTAGTTAATTTGGATATATGGGCAGCACATTAAAGGTTTATATCGTTTAACAAATGAAAACACTGCGATCCCAAGAAAAACAGCATTTTGTTCATATTTTATTATGGTTTAGGTTGCAAATAAAGTTGAATCTACTGGAAACCTGTAACCTGACACCTACAGTAACAAAAACTGGAAA
The DNA here is from genome assembly GCA_900323345.1 of Pseudochromis fuscus. NCBI lineage: Eukaryota > Metazoa > Chordata > Actinopteri > Pseudochromidae > Pseudochromis > Pseudochromis fuscus. Next base: position 13,102 of record OOFC01018136.1, read on the forward strand.
GTGCAGAAAGCAGCTTTATGTTGCAATTTCTGGACTGCCTGTTCAGCAGCGATTGTGCTTCAATATCAGATTCCCCAGATGTAATTTTATCTTTCAGGCCCATTTCAAACACTTGGTGACAGTAAAAAAAAAAAAAAACAAAACACTACCTCAGATCAGATGAGAGCAGAAAAAAGGAAGAAAAACTGTACATTAAAGCAGAAATGTCAAAAACTGCACCACAGCTTTTCTCATTTGCTAGTGAGTCTTGTGTTCTTAGCTTGTGCTCTCCGACTCTGCATTTTGGGGTATCCACCAAGCTGTTTCAATTTACATACCTTCTATTGTAGAGTGGTTTATAATCAATCCGGCGTGGTACTGGGTTTACCCTCTTTCCAACAAAACAGGCCCAGTTGCGACCCAGAACATCGTGGACCCACCCTGGTAGAGTCTGGTCACAGTAGCTGGTCACCACAGTGCCTTCCTGAGTGTACTGAAAAAGTTGGGAGACATGGATTACAGCTTGATGTCATGTATACACAACTCATTTATGTCATTTTAGACCAAAAAAGAAAGGGAACCTCAGATTATTAGAGATGAAGCAGTAAATTTATCAACTGGTCAAAAGTTTGAGGAGAAATATTGAGATCTTGTCCAAGAAAGCTTTCCTCAGATCCTCCTTCTCATGTCACTACATTAAGTTAAATCAAGAACCAGAAAATGGGGAAGTTGACCTAGATGTGGATAAATCATAACTTGGGTTGGAGGACAGATTACACTTCCCTCAACTCAGAGTCATGTGAGTGACGAAGGGGAAAAAAAGCACCACCACAAGATTAACTTTCAACCTGCTGCTTTTACAAAGTGCATGTTTTACAGATACCATCATATAAGATAAAGGCAGAGGAAACTGAGAAACGGTAAAATGTCATGGAGTGCTTAGAAATAAGATAGATGACTGTTAAACCACAGTGAAACTTCCTGTCCACGTAATTTCCAATAAACACCAAAGCTGTCACTGCTTTGAATGACAAGCTGAACTCGGACTACATCTAGACTGTATTCAGCTTCTAATTTAAAGATGTGCATATACAAATAATATAGTATAAATAAATCAATATAAATTCAGGCAGTGTGCAGTCAGCCTTAGGAGGGAAAGACAGTGAAAGTCAACTAGCTAGGAGGTGACATTTTAGAAGCATTACCATGGCAAAATATTAAAATATACTGTGTCTCTTCGTGTTTTACCTTGAAGAAGGCGAACCATTTGTACCCATTGATGACCACTTCAAAGCCCTGATTGTAGATGAGGGTGAAGAAGCCAGTGTTCCCCAGCTCATCTGTGGCTACAGACAGTTTGTCCAGGGTCACAGTCACGGTGCTCTCTCCTGTAGCTGAGGAGGAACATCACAAAACACCATGTATCACAGATGATACCAATTTCCAAGTTATAAATCAACGTTTTATACAGATAATTAAAGAAGAAACTGGTGAAAAAAATCATCATATATTTATCAAAACCTCACAAATGCATACTGAATATTAAGGTTGTGAAGATGTTTTCTGCAAGAACATACCAAATCCTCCTTAAAAAAAAAAAACATTTTATTCACCCAAATTCTCCCAAAGTATAACAGACATGAATAGACAACATGTTCACAGCCACTTTCGATTGAGATACAAACTAGGAGTATATTTTCAAATTGTTGGCATTAAATCATAGGACCCGAGTCAAATGACCGTATCCCCCGAAAATAGAGAAACCACGCGAGGATTAAGATGAACTCCAATGCATTTTACTAAGGATATAAATATGCTAAACATTAGTCATATCGTGTCACTGTAAGCCTAACGCTAATTCACGTCACAACACCACTAAAACAAGACAACACACACCAGGAAGAGTGTTGGACTGAAAACAGGTCTCCACATGTCATATGACTTCAAATAATTGTTATTTACTTCTCCTGTGTTCACGCTTCTTTGTGTGACCAGTTTATTGTCTTGTTTTGTTTGTTTGTTTTTTACCTTCAGCAGAGCAGTTGACGGTCTTATCGTGTCCTCCTTTGGACACCTGGAAGATCCATGTCCCCAACAGGTCTTCATAGGTGCAGTTGGCCGGTGTGTCACCCCGAGACCCTTCGACCCAAAGCAGGAGCACACACGCGAGCACACCACCCAGCCTCATCTTCACACACACAGCTAGCTTACCTGCCCCAAAACAAACACATTAACAAGCTACGTCGTGCAACTTGGGTCCTCTCGGAAAGGCCGTCGAAAGTTCAACCTCTGTCACCTGCTCTACTTTGTAACGTCTACTTCCCCGTTCATGTGACCGCTATTTATACAAACTCAAACTTTCTGCACAGATTTTTAACTTGTCCTGTCAAGAAAAGTCACCGCGTGGGCAACAGCGCAACGCACATGCGCAGTTCAGCTAAGTAGTGAACGACTAAAACAGCCGTACAAAAGAATGTGTTTCATACTGGTACAAATATATGAGTATTTACAAAAAGTAAGCTCAAGTTTTGCCAATTTAACGACGTGTACTGGCTTTAAGTAGCTAATCCGGACTTTAACACACTGCACGCGTCAGCCAACAAGGAAGTACATGTTAATTAACCTCTCGCTCTGCATCGTCCTTTGTGTTGTCTTCGCTTTTTTGGTTTCGTTTTCCTGGTCACATGACCTGCCAGCTGCGGCGCATGCTCAGTACACATTAAAAGAAAGCCGCGGAGTGTTGTTTGTGTGAAATATACTGCAGGTAATAGTGTGTGATTAATGAAAAAATGATTTAGTGACATTTTAATTACAGCTAATTGTGAATATATTATCAAATACAGAAGTAATATGTATTTGTAAGACAGACGTAAACATAAACAATAAGTAAAAGACTAATACCCCTGTATAGTATACCTTCTATAGCAGGGGTGGGCAATCCTGGTCCTCGAGGGCTGCTATCTTGCATCTTTTAGATGTGTCCCTCTTCCAACACACCTGTAGTTGTAGTGTTTGTCACATATGGGGAACATTAATGATTCAGCGAAGTTGTGCCAATTTACATGTTCCTTCGTGGATGGTGTTAAATTTATTGCATCCCTCAAAAAAATCCCAAAATTTGATCAAAAGTGTGGAATCCATGTACACTCCTTTCTGTTCACAACCCAAAATATAATTCAGCATGCTTTTAAGATGCAGACTTTACAGACATGCAACACTAAGTGATGCTGTCCAAAATATTAATTCACTGCAGGGTATAGATAACCTGCTGTGTTAAGATCTTTTATACGAGGAACAACATTAGTGAATAAAATGACCAGGTTGTGTTTTTGCACATGGTTTTGATTTCTCCTATAAAAAAGTCAGATGGATTACATTTAATAGTTTCAGCAAGTGCATCAAGTCCGTCCAAACCACATCCACTCACCTATGGCAGGTTTTACAAAATCTAAATGTTTTAGGATATGAATGTGTGTGATAAGCCAGAAAGACCAGATGACATCACATCAGGATCTTGTGAGAAAGTGAAGCAGCAGCATAATACCCTAGACAAAAGGAGGGTCATAGATCACCCACGGTGAACCAAGGTCAATCCTGGAGGTGCCATTGATAATAATGTATTGATCCACAAAAGTGACCTTTCCCATTAGTTGTTTTCCTGTTTTTCATTTGAGTCTGTTAATTAGATCTTGTTTGTCACTTCAGCTGTCATGTGGTATTCCAACGATCACTGTGGAGGAATTTTTTTTTTCGCCCATGTCTCTGGAGAGAAGGCAAGGAGTCAGCTGGATGGGTTGCATGTTGTTGTCAGGGTGTCACTGCATCTGGATAGGTGTGTAGTTAAAGGGGTTAAAGAGCTTATTTTAGCTAGCGGGCACTTAAGGGAAGTACTGGAGGCTTTGATCACCATAGTAACCATGACATAGACTGACTCATCTCCTTGACAGACCATAATGAGCACTCATCTGAAGAAGCGACTGAAGAGGTATTAGTCATGCAGTCTCATTAGTGCCATTACACTGTGTTTGTGTGGAAGTGTGAGTGTGTGCATTAGTGTGGGCACATGTGTACATTATTGCCTTTATGTGACTGTGTGTGGCGCCTGTGCAATAACGCAAATAGAGGAGCCCAGAGCAGATAGACGGAGGGATGGTGTTACGAATGTTAACAGCTTGAATCCACTGAGCTCCCTGTAAGAGTGACTCATTGAAAGTCGTGTTTCAATCTTGATATTGTTCTCGCTTCCACTGGCAGGAAATTAAAACTCAAGTGACTTTGAGTTCTGCTATATTGGCACCCACAGATTTGTTCCCTGCTCGCCTGGTTTCCTCTCTCTTCCTCCATCACATTTTTCTTCTTCTTTCAACCCTTTTTGGTTTCCATACCCTCTTCCCAGCCTGTCGTCCTCAGCTAGGAATCTGCTTGGTATACACGACACACGAATGCTGCATGTATTTGGTGATGAACTGCTTTTAATGGTCGCTTCTAAATGTTATGAACATTTTTTATTAATTACAAATGAATTCACTAATCATTTGCATGCAGATACTCCTTTTTGATTGCAGACATTTAGAGGTGTAGTGAGCACAAGCACATTTCCCTCTGTAAATCCTGTTTTGTATTCCCTGCACAGTTCCTTACTCCTCAGCATGTAAAGCATTTCCTGCTTGAAAGCAGCCAACTGAATATTCCTGTATTTTGGAGAAGTTGATACTACATTTATGCAAATAAAACTTTACTTCTATTACTACTACTACTAATAATAATAACACTAGTAATTAATGAAACCACTGGTTCCAGTTTTCAGTTCAAACTGACTGAGTCATGTTGCTGTTAAATAAGATACAACAACATTTCCTGTATATATTAACATGCTGTTTAGATCCCAGTGGTTTTAAACAGCATGGTCCACTGGACAATGCTAAGTTGCCAGGTTGTTTGTTTGGAGCCAGAATTAATCATATTTGGACATGAAGGGAGGCGGGTCTAGGTCACTGCCCAATGTGTATGAGACTTAACTTCAGGTCTAGTCTCACTGGTCTGTCCATTAAACTATGCCCCTAAATGGTCCTCTTTTTGAAGCCTAATATCCACTTAATTATGTTTTGTTTTTGGTTTTCTTCATGGCTTAGTGTTTCAGTATTTCATAATTGAAAATTACCGTTTTTGAATTGAAGTCAACTGGAGCCAGTTTTTTGGAGCCAGCATCTAGTGGTCATCAGCTATAGGAGAGGTCAGGAGTGCAGTGACCTGAGAGAGGGATGTTAGTTCACCTTTCAGCACCACAGTGACCTGAGTGGCCTGACCAAAGCTCAGACCCAAACCCCTCAGAGCATCTGTGGAGTCTCCTGAAAACTGAAGTTTACAGACTCTTTCCATCCAACATGATGCTTCTGATCTGCCAGAAAGAGTGAAATAAACTGCCTGGTTGATTGCATGTGAGTGAGTGCAGTGGCATTACATACATTTCAGGAGTGGGAGGATGTTGTGAATTCCAATTAGCCATGTGCTTACATTTAGGTTGTATGCTTCTCGCCTTAAGCCGGTCAGTACATTTCTGCATGCGGCTGCTTGACTGTGCTTGAGGTGCTTGGACCCTGTTATAATTACTTACAATTCGTTTTTATGGGAGCTGTATGATAATTTAAAGGCTCGGAGGGTTTAACTGTTCATATCGTGTCTATCAACATCTCTTAGCAGCAACAACACCGCTGCCTTTTTCTTTGCTTTGTTACCCACACTGATCAGCCTGAGAAGAACAGCATTTCATTAAGTTGCAGGTGTGCAGGTGTAGGTGGTGCTTCTCCATCACAGAGTGGGGTTGGCCACTTCAGCCTTACGGTGTTAATGTTACATCCTTCACATTTAAATTAAGTCCTCTAGAGTGGCTGCACGGTCAGTTACCTTCTGCCATATGCACACACCTACACACAAAAAGAGCCGAGCAGCGTGAAATGAAATGTTTTCACCTTCTTCGTACATATGCTCATGCCCACACATGGACACTGTGGATATACACGCAGAGAATACATACATCCACACACGCACACACACACACGCACAGGCTGACACTCACTCTTAACCACATGCTGTCATGACACAGCGTGCCTACACAGACTTATATATAGACCCCATCTGATTACACTGAACTCACAACATGCCATTTACATACTAACAGCTCTGATTACAGTACAGTATCTGAATACAGTGTCATTACAGTGGTGTAATGGTCAGACAGCCAGATATTTTTGTCAATGCAGTGTATGTAGGGTGCTGTGTTAGACTTACTCCATATATTATTAAGTTTATTAATCAATTCAAAAATGCTTTAGTACATATTTTATAATATTAAACTTACAACACGCTTCACAACTGCATGTGTATGAGTGTCGAGGGCTCAGGTGAACATTACAACATTATATTGAACCCCCTTAGTTACATTTTACAATTACATCTTTATTTTATTGTATGTATTAGACACAATAAGTTTTTTGGTTTGATTTAAAATTGTTTTGGGAATTTTTAAAATCCCTCTATCATTATTTTTTAGCTCAATCAAATTAATTGTACTCTGTCATTGTACCTCTGCAGGTTTAACTTCCACATCAATAATTATTGACCAGAAAAGCAAGTATAATACTACACAACCTAATTATGTAACCTCTTTTCCCCCAGATAATGACGTGAGTATAATCTGAGGAAATATTCAGTATAGCAGGCAACATGAAGAGAGTGAATGTTGATGTTACTTAAGATGCAGTTGTCACACAGCATTAAATCAATACATATTTATGTCGGGACAAACATACGTCACCATCCCATGAGAAACTATCAAAGTAAATATCGATGCAGTCATGATAATTGAGTAAACCCATCAGTGACCGAGCAGAGCACATGAATGTGTTTGTGAATACAATACATCACTAGTCCACTTCTCAGTGCCTGTTTTTTTTTTTGTTTTGTTTTTTTTCCAAAATTTCCCCATTTCTTTGTATTTTGGCAGTTTGTTTATTGCCTTTTCATCCTTTCCATTTACTTGAATAGTGAGCCATTTTCAACAATTTGGGGATTTCATTTCAGAGAGAGCAATTTGTGCACAGAGAGGCAAGGAAAGAGGAGCACGGAGAGGAGTGACAGAGGGAAATAAAACTGAGATTTGGACGAGATGGGGAGGGAGAATAAAAGATGGCAGGGTAATTTCATTGTCTTGACCTGTATGCCGTCAGTTAAATGAATGAAATATTTTTGTGGGGCTGATTCATAGCGGAGCCGTGTCACTCTGCCACACCGGCTGCCGTGTGACACTGAAGGAGATGAAGCTGGAAGCAAATATCAAGGAAGCTGTCAAGGTGCTGTCTAGCAGCTTCCTCTGACTGAGTTCAACATGTAGGCCAGAGACTCACAGCCTGCTCAGTTCAACTAACGTGGGCGACAAAACTGGGAATTTTTCCAACTGCTGGATGAAACTTAACCAACGGAGACTGGAAACGTAAGGTGTGAAAAACCTCTCTTCCTCCAGAGCTGGGCTGTAATGATGGCTTCACTTCTACTAATTGTTTTTTGACACTTTTGTACGATGATTTCTGTGATCATGATTTATTTTGTTATGATTTATTTAAATTAAATGATGCTGTGGAAAAACACTAGATTTTCACGACTGCATTGCCATTAAAGAAGAGGTGATACATTGATCCATGTGCACTGATTAGCAGACACCTGATAAACCTAATGTAGTCAGAGTCTGAACTGATTATCAGATCACATCAATTGATTCCTAATGACAAGATTATTAATCTAGATCTATTTATTATAAACGTACCACACGATAATTACTGTATTCTCATCACAACAGTGTTTTTGTTCCTTCTTGGATTTTATACATCTGTCATGCACACAGACTGTATATAAAGAATAGATGAAGCTAATGTGAGGTCACCCTTTGGTTTGTGGACTCAGTCGTTTGGTATTGGAACGTCACCATGTTGGTTTTTTAAAGGAAGAAGACATCAGATCAGACAGGTCCCCTTAAACCTGAAAACGGTACACAATGTGTATGAGACTCCGCCCTCTTTTTGAAGCCCACTATCAACTTACTGATGAATGATCATCACTGACAAGAGGAACTGACTTTAGCTAATGACATCAGTATGACTTGTGGAAAAAGTTAATATTTCATGACTCAAATGAGGATTTTTGAGTTTTAGTCAATTGGAGCCAGAGTTTTTTGGAGCCAGCATCTAGTGGTCATCGGGAGTATTACCTGTTTTTTATTTTGCCGTTGCTTCGTCTATTTCTGTATAGAGTCTATAGTCAAGCATGAAATTTACAGTTTAAATGAGGTTTAATTTAAGTCAAACCTGTGCTAGTTGTAGTATATGTGCCCTGTGTTTTACCTGTTCTCACTTTGACATTAGACATTTCTATATGTGTAGATTTTCTAGGAGGTTTAAGACTCCCCCTGAGCTGTAAATCGAGTACGCCCACATGAAGATAAATAATTTTGTATGTTTATTTCATCTGAACCTGCTTGTGAGATTGATTCACTTATCATACGATGTGTAGACTGCAGGTTGTATGTCATTTGTAATAAAATTGTTGCTTTCTTTTCATACTTGACAAAAAACATGGAACAACAAGATCAGTCGTCATTTTTTTAATAACAATTTCAATAATGATTCAAAGGTACTCTGCAGTACACTTACACAATGATTATCAATGGCAAAAAAAAAGAAAACAAAGTAAACCCCTTTTTGTTTGGTAGTTTTCCCCTCCCCTCCCCCACACCTCATCTCATATCCTCTCCGACTCCACAGCACTGCTGTATGGTGGTCACACTGTCTGATGGGAACCAGATTACTTGTGTTAAATCCAACTGAAAAAATAAATAAAAACAACTACTTAGCATCATGATCAGAGCTGTAAGTTACAGTGAAAGAATGCTCTGTGACTTTCTTCCATTTTAACCAGCTCCAGCTCTTTCAGGGTGCCCAGCGGGTGGGCGTTTCACTGCACTGAGTCAAAGTACGGTGACTTTTAAAAATACACCTGTTAATGCCAAAGCACTGTGGCAGCACAGTGTTTCTGCCGAGAGGCGACGAGCTCAACAAAAGACTGAATCTGTGTGTTTCCTTACACCCAACACGGTTACAAAATCAGAGAGTTGCTCTTCCGGTGTGAGGATGTGCAGCGAGCTGCAGCCGCCTCGTGCTCATCTGACTTCAAGTAGCTCACTGTTCTTCCTTTTGCACAGGCTTCTGGAGGCTTGTGATTCTTCTGCAATCCCATTAATGCATCTGCACCCCCTGCCTTTCATCTCATCTTTGTTTGTCAGCTCTTCCCACTTATGACACAAGGGGGGGGGGGTATGAGGAGGAGATGCCAGGACAGATGAAGCAGAGCACTGTGCTGCTGCCAAATGGGAGGCACAGGACAATAAAGACATGCACTCTGAGAACACTGATCACCTACAACATGAGTAGACCTAGAACCCAACCAGATTTGATGGTTTTGGGGAATAACAAAGTGGATTTATTGGCTAATTCTTTAACCATACAAAGCTAAATGTGCTTTTTATTGCCCCAAAACTTCAATAAACACACAGAGGGTATAAGTGAATCATCTAAAAAGCTGCTTGCTTCTCATTTTCTTGTGTCCTCTGGTAGATTAAAACACAGTAGCTATATTAAAAGTACAAGAAACATCCCATTAACACTCTCCCACTCTCCGTGCTCTTTACTGTTCCCAGTGGCCACAGATCAGCCCAATGAAGGGCCTTGATGAGAATAACCGTGGGCCAATTTGGAAGAGGAGATAAAGATTCATTAATTGGGAGATGAGAAGAATTTTGTTTTGGCCAAATCTGCTCAGAGTCTGGTGGGATCCTCCAAAACGCCTGTGAACAAGGCTCCAGTGTCAGCAACAAACAACGTGGAAACCAGTTCCACCGACCTTTGTGTTTATAATGCCTGAGGCGAAAGTCTAAAACTAATTTGCGGGCATTATCAGTAATAAAATGAAAAGTAAGGAAAAACTGCCGCACCTCACCCGTCACTACCCCGAGCTAAAAAGCCACTTAAAAACATACTGTATTTTCCAAACAGCTAGAGCCATATTTCTCATATTTGACACTTCACAAAGCTGAATGAAACATTAATAGTTCAAATTAAATGTCCAAATATAAAACCGTCTTCCATCACACCAATATACAGCATCAAATTACATTCTACAGTTATGAACATCAGGAATAAACAAAACCAAAACAGCAACGCTTTAAAAAAGTCATTATGAGTACTTCACTAACAATCAAACGTCCCCATGGGAGGATAAACACCACCATCCTCCTCTGGAGAAGGATTCATTGAAGTCTTCAAGATATTGGCACTGTTACACGGCATATGAAAAAGATATGTAATTTGAGATTTTCATGACAGAAGCCCCTGTAGATCTAACTGCAGTTTAGTCAAATTTCTGTAGTGTTTATCCACCCGGAAAAAAAAAAAAAAATGCAGTAGCACTTGAAATAAAAAGATGAGAAAGTTGGCACTGAGTGGAGGAGCTTATGCTAATAACACTGTGATGAAACACCACTGGAGTCTGGGGATATGCTTCAATTTAGGCCTGACTTTGCTGTTATTTTTTTAAAATAAATTAGTATACATTTATCATAAAATTTTAATTCAGTAATAGTAATTTTCTGCCTAGAGTGCATAAATAATCTGAATGAATATAGAAAAAATATATTAAACTCCACACACTCTGTATAAGGAATTCAGCTCATTGCAATTCTGTTTAATTACATTTACAGTATAACCCATCATCATTTGCTTTTTATCCAAAGTAGCCGCTTCAGTGAGCTCGGCTGAATTATGGTTCTGATAAATCTGGGTTGTAAAGACACTGGAACACAACACAGAGCCTTAATTTATATGCAGATGAGCTGCTGTCGTCAAGAATACGTGAAATTCTGCTCAGATCATCCACCTCAGCGTTTCAGAAAAACACAGAACATATACATTTGCTTACAAGCTTGTAAAAAAACACTACAACTAAAGTCAGTAATTCAACAAGATACTCTTGATTATCTCAAGTGAGCAGTAAGAATGTAAACATCACTTCTATAGGCAACATTCATCTCTTATTTATATCGCTAACACTCTACTGTCAAACACTCTACTGAAAATAGAATCTCATCGGACTTTAAGTAGGGCTATTAATGAGGATTTTTTTGGAGTCCACAGCGGTAATCCAAACAATACCGAGGAAATCATCCACCATCATCGGTGTGTCTGTGAGGATACCTCTGTGTCACACGGTGTAATATAATGTCTCAGTTTGGTTTAGTTCTCTTATAAATAGAAAGATGGGAGAAGTTTGTTTAACTAAGCATATTTCACAAACCATCAAAGCACAATACTGGAAATTCTGCTGATCTGTGCGTAAAATAATAATGCCCTAAAAACAACACAGACGTGCTTAATAACTTATGTCACGTCCTCACAAATCCTGAAGCCGTATAACTAAATACACAAACTCCTCCTCTTATCTCTAATCAATATAATACACAGCCTAACTTTCTATTGCTCTTCCTCTCTCCTCCTCTGCGCTATATAAGCCACACAAAGTACCTTAAAATCCTTTAACTCTATTGGCTGAGGAAACACTCACATAATAAAACACACATGCTCTTTACTCGGTTATAAAAAGCAACATTCAAATCAGCAGCTTCAGACAAACTTACAAAAATACTGTCGATGATTTTTAAGACGTCACCCTCAAGGCCTTGGGGTTCATTAAACTGACTGCAGCAAAAAGTTGTTTTGTTGCTCTGCACCAAAAAAACAAAACATTCAGGACAGTGATATGCATTTTGTAATGTTTTGTACAGCACAGTTTAGAGTCTAAATGCCTTTAGTTTGTCCTGAAAATGCAACCTGTTTCACAGAAGTTTAACTCTTAAATTTGGACATAAGGAGCATCTCGACATCAGGGCTGAGTGTGGTCCCAATATGATCTCTATCAGTTCCTATTTATACTTTTTCATCAAAACCTGTTTTTGTGGTTAACAGTTTTACACCACTATAAAAAAAAATCAGCCTGACTCTTAAATAATCTCTACAAATGAGGCATTTACTTGTTTCAAAGAACAGAGTTATTATTATGAATGTGAAGGGATTTACAGCTTGGCACAAAGAGGGGAAACGGGGGTTGGTCTCAGCCTGAAAGTACACAAGCATTTTGACACCAAGCCCCCACTCAACACCTCACTTGTTGTTCACATAAAGATCTTGTGATTTGCTAATTTCAGCAACACTGTTAAGGGTTTAGAAATAATTTGTAACATCTACCAGATTACAAAGGTGTCCTGCATGACTCATTAGTCCTAATAATTATGTGAGAGCGTGCAACAGTGGGCTCACAAAACAAACTTCTCCAAGCCTGCCCTGACAGTGTATACAACCGTGTGTCTATGTGGTGTTTACACAGTAAACATAGTTCTGCTTTTCTGTAATAAATCAAAGGCTGCTCCATCACACAGCGTTACCAGTCACATTTACGTATTGATCCCTACTGGGGAAATCCCTTTTTATTCCTTTTTCTAAGATCAGGGTCACAGCAAGGTAGCTAACACCACTACATCACCAAAAAAACAAACAAACAAAAAAAAACACCTCAGTGTGTTTAATTTGCAGTTCTAAAAAAAAAAAACACTGGTGGGGAAACATGTGACACATGTGTACCAGGATTATGTTAAAAGGTTGAAAGATTGCGAGATAAGATAACCTCTTAATAACCAGAGGACAGGTTTTATATTTTCATTCCAAAGGTATCAAATAAATGACCTTGTGTCTTTTATTCCCTCCCCCGATCAGCAGATGAGCATGTCTGGATTAAAAGTATTTTAGAGCAGAGGGATTATCAATCCAATACTTTAGAGTGCATTTAGGAAAAACGTCAGCCAACGACATTTTGGGTAGACATCATCAGGAGATCATCTTGCTGTAAGACTTTAGTCAACATCATCATTAAAATCATTTTGGCTAGACTATGAAAGGAAATACCAGTTTAACGTCAGCCTAGATTAATATGAGCGGAGGGCTAAAGTGTGGCTCTCACAGCAAAATGTTGTGTCTTCTTCTTCTGTGATTTTTGTAAGGCGACATTTACTTTACATTTGTCAGGGGATGTTCCGAAATTCCTGTGTGAAATTGTCACGACAGCAAGAGATTCAAATGAAAAGGAGGCTAATATCTGATAATTATATTAAATCTGATATTACAGTCTGTGTTGATCTCTCAAGTCAATACCCTGCAGCCATGATTCACAGAGTACTAGTACAACCTGTATCTTCTGATTCATGCGAGATGTAAGATGATGTCACACAACTGAGCCCTTAAAGAGAGTAAGACAGCGAGAGATGTGACCCTGTCTTTTCTGCGGAGGCAGCTCGCGGCTGTCGAGCGTCACCCGGGGGGCTGATAACACGCAGGCTGAAGTGCTGAAGCAAGCTCCTCGTTACGTTATAAACACCGTCGGTGACAGCGGCACATGATCGTGCTCCTCCCCAATCAATCCTCAACAATAGCACGAGCTAGTTTTCAACAACAGGTCAGGGCACAGATTATTAAAATCAGATGAGTGGATGTAGCAGTAATGATGCACCGACAGCATTCTGAGACAAGGACAGGAACCAATTATGTCAACAATAATGAACGACTGTTCCCGTGTCGTGCGTCTTTCTTTGTAAATATTCATAATAAGCGAAAAGTCTCGGAGCAATTATCTGTATGTATCCATACACTGCATCACTCATCGCAGTCTGGCTTTGACCTTAAGGACACCACACCACCAGGTTTGCTTCTAGATTAACCTGTGCACCACAAACAAAAAGCAGCAAATTAATAAATAACAATGGCACACACGCAATTCATCTTCGTAACCATCGACTACGTCTTCAGTAAACTGGAATCTGACTAAACACTTAGATAAGAATCTGAGCTGGAAACACAGGGTGGAAAAAACTGTGGGAAACGTAGAAGTACAGGTCCAAACGATAGCATCGCAAAAATAGGGAATCACACCTTCTTTGTTTTGCTAGAAATCCTTAAATATCTCCCTTTCATTAAATATAGTTTTAGATAAAATGCTAAGAAAAATGTCATCCAACCCCCAACCTCCTGATCCAGAAGATGAAAAAGAAGTACAATCTAAAACAGTGTTTATGATGTAAGAAACCCCAGATGTGCACCTTCTATACGTATGGATAATATTGCTTTTACACTGGAAAATGTGGAATATTTATATAGAAAATATCCAAAACAATAAAAACAGTTTTACATTTACATTTTTTTCTTTTTTTTATGAAACCACGTATTTACCCACAACCTATTAAGCTAGACCCTCCCCCGACCCCTTTGGCACAATAATCATATTAATATTAATTATTATTATATTGTTGAATTACAAGACATTTGAATAGGAATGGTCACTCACACATTCAGAGTAGTAACACAGTTTCGGTAGTCGTAACACATATTGGTACTGTATGTTATAACATAGCTCAAAAACATCTCTTTTTTTCTTTTTTTCACCTTTGTTGATATGTAAATAAATGTACTTTCATCTGAAACAAAACAGAACTGTCTTTTTGCATGCCCTTATTATTTACAGAATCACTTTGTCTGAGTTTGTTCTTGCTGGCTACTTTAGAGCACAAATACTGAAACTCAAAAAGGAGAAACCAGACTGCGGCCTGCGTCTGCACGGGTCACAGCAGACGAATGCACACGCTGCAGAAAATATGGAGATCATGATGGACAACAGGCAACATTTTAAAGCACTGATTTTTCTTGTGATACCAACAGTCCAATTAGTTTTCATTTATCAATAGATGTATATATATCAGGTAACAAATTAAATGTGGAAAAAAAGCTTGTTTTGTGAATCACAACCTTGTGACTTTAGTTGTTGTTTTCTTTGATTTGCTGAGTGTTTTTCCTCTGTGGAGGGAGCTGACACAAAGCCAAGGCCCCATTTCTCAAAAGCATCTCAGTGAATGCATTCATCGGCACATTTTATCTCCCGGTACAACTCAGAGTACTAAAGTGTTGGCACATATACATTACATTTAAAGGCATACCCAAATCCTAAATTACCAAATGTGATATTTTAGGTTTTTCAACTCTGTCCAGTCATAATCAAACACTTGAGACAGTTGTTTCTCTCCTTATCAACCAAACTCTGTCTCCTACAAAAAATAACATTTATGTATATGTATATATACTTAGATTTTTAATATATATACACAGCTATTGCCAAACACCTTTAGAAGAGACTGTATTCATCATCTCAATTCACTCGCACCATCTTTCCCCCATCCAGGAAGTATGAGATCAGACGTTATTTTCTACTAATTCACTGTCTTGCTGAGAGTAATGTGAGATAATCAACCACTCTTATGCCTGTCCAGTCAATATGAAGCTTCTGCTAGAAGTCAGTTAGCTTAGCTGGTAGCTAGTAAGCATGAAAGTCTAAAAAACTCTACAATTCAAATGTTACATCACTTTTTTTAATCCATACAAAAATCCGAGTCCAAAAAAGACACACTGCACTTTCATAGGGGGTTTTGTAGCAGACTTTCATTTGGTTATGACTTCCTTAACTATTGTCATCACCACAAGGTTGCTAAGCAACTAGCAGACACTTTATATATTTACCTGGCAGATATCAGAGTGGTGTCTCCTGTAACTCTCAACACCACAGGACATTTCCCAAAATAAGGAACTATTCCTATAAGTCATAACAATTTGAGATCTGGGTAATTTTTTTGTGTGGTTGTTTTGCTGCTTTGTTAACATTTTGAGTGGCTGTACTGGATGCCAGTCATCATCTAACAGTGTGAGATTAACAGTAATGTGGCATCAAGTTTGTCTTCATAAAAAAAAAACTTTTTTAAATTACTAAATGCTGAATTTTACTTTATTGGTCTTTGGTTATTCTGCCTTCTTCATCTGGAAAAAAAGGTCATAGCACCTGTACAACAGATGACTGTCAGAGAGGCTGAGGATGAGGAGGAGGCTCTCTCTTAGCTTACATCTATCAATTTGTTCCTACTGACATTAGGAATGACTGCGATTTGAATTAATCCCATTCCAAGCACTGTCTTCAGTGAAACAGGGCGACCGTGTCCTGCTGCCACATTGTATAGAGAAAATGTCATGACTGGGATCCAGCTAAGCCTTACAAAATGCACTGTTAAATGTCACACACTAACAATAAGCTTTGAGGTCTTTTTTTTTCTTTTGCCAATACTCCACCTGAACAAGATTTAATGACTAAGATGTTTATGGTAAAACACGGCCTGGATTGTCAATCCCTCCTCTCCCTCTTTCTCGACTCACACACAGAAAAGCTACAAAAGGTTTGGTCCCAAATGCTTCAGGAATCATGTAGAAAATATACATTCAAACTTCTAAAAGAAAAACCAACCAGGAGAGTAGAAAACACTGAAATACTGGCAGGGTAAAAGAAAGCTGCAAGAGAAAGAGGGAGTGTGGACAAGAAAGCTATGTTGTGGGAGCAGAGTGAAGGAAAAAAAAAATGCTTTCATCAGAAAGTTCTTCAGAGTAACACACTGCCTCAGTTTGTTAACACTGTTAACACAATGCACTTTTGTCAGAAGCATGTTGGATTTTATCTTAAAGAAAAATCCAAACCTCTCGTATATTTACAGTGTTTTCCCTTATGTGTGCTCACACTTGTGTGTCTGTAAGTGTGTGCGTGTGTATGAGCAATTATATATGTGCCCTTGATAGCCTCTGTGTAATTCTTACAGGCTGTAGGAGTCAATACTTTTTGCTGTCATGTTGCCATCACCTCTCATTACCTAAGACACGGCAAAAACACACTCATTCACACTAACACACACTCACACACACATTCACAATCTCTAATTAGTTGATAGCCGAGTTACCTTAAGGCCACTACCCAAACCGAAGTGATACATAGCCTTAGACCTTCAGGAATGATCTGTGACGCCAAAATCACCTCAAAGTTACGGCGGCCATGTTTTGCAGTTTTCGATCCGCAATTCTTGAGAGACGGCGAAAAAAATACAACACGGGCAAGTTTTTCTTCCACTTGCACCTCACTGCAAACATGTAAACACAAACACAGCTAGGGGTGTCTTCACCAACCAGCCCTCTGTTAAAACTTCACTTCCTGCTTTTATTCCACGCAGAGATGAATCCATTTCAGTTCATCCGCTCTCTTCATGACCTGTGTTGTTTTTGAGTGGCTCCTCGTCACGTTTTCTCAGCTCCGCCCCTCACAGCGAAGACGAACTCTGGCTGTAGTTTCTGAGGGTCAGTCTGCTGTACCTGGGT